>JAOVVF010044402.1:0-19473 GCA_028565595.1 Duopalatinus emarginatus
AGTTTGTGGGGGTGCAAATACTTTTGTTCACACAGGTGACGTTATGACAGTGTGTGTGTGTGTGTGTGTGTGTGTGTTAAAGGGATGGACATTGTAGAGTCAAACAGAGTCCATATCTCACATCAAAGTACCTATTAAATACACAT
This sequence comes from Duopalatinus emarginatus, assembly GCA_028565595.1. NCBI lineage: Eukaryota > Metazoa > Chordata > Actinopteri > Siluriformes > Pimelodidae > Duopalatinus > Duopalatinus emarginatus. The sequence goes on from JAOVVF010044402.1 coordinate 147, forward strand.
TTTGTGATTCCCATTTGAAATGAATGGGAAAAACGAGGGATAAAAATGGGCGTGGCTGGTGAACGAGTATGGCTATCCAAACGCTGTATACAAGCGATGGGGTCCTCAATGGGATCTAACTTTCAGAGTTGGAACAGTGTCGATATCTCAAAAATTGCGGCAATCACACTAATAATAAACTAAATCTTTACAAAGTAACATAAATTAGATTTTCTTCGGGTGATTATGTTGTGAAACACACACCGTCATCTCTGCCATTGTACTGTGCTTCTGTGCACTTTTCCGCCGGGGATTTTTGTGTGCGGCCATGTGACGGCTTGGCTCTGTTTGATTGGTGAAACAGAGTCAAACGTCGCTAGTGGCTACATTTGATTGGTGAGATGCAGTCATGTGACGAAGCCTTTGTCGGAACAAGACAAAAAACGCAGTCGTCCCTCGCTACTTTGTGCTTCGACTTTGATTTAAAAAAAACAATAATACAATACATTACAATACAATACAGTATGTACTGTAGTGTACAGTATCATTAAAAATGATTATGAACAGTGTGGAGAAGGTTATTAAGGGAGTGGGAAAGGTTAAAAGTGTATGGGATGGATTTATAAAGCCTTAAAATATACGTAAATACTAAAATAATACACCGTCTTCGCAGAATTTCACTTTTGGAACGTAACCCCCGGGATAAATGAGAGACGACTGTAATTAGCAAGCAGAATGTAGCTCTAGTAAAAGAAGCGCTTCTTCTTCACAAATATACTCAAGTAAAAGTAAACAGTATGTACAATTTATCCAAAAAGTTACTCAAGTAAACGTAACAGAGTAAATGTAGTATGTGGTTGGTGTGGTACAGCGGTACATGTGATACATGTGTTGGTGTGGTACATCATTGGCTCCCATGTGAGAGACCTGGGTTCAATTCCCAGTCTGGGCTACACCAATAAGGGTCCTTGGGCATAAGTCCTAACACTACGTTGGCCTACCTGTAATACCAGTAACCTTGTAAGTCGCTCTGGATAAGAGCGTCTGCCAAATGCCGTAAACGTAAATAAAAATGTAAATGTATGTTACTCCCCACCTCTGTTGATGAACCATACACGAAATGTGGGACAGGAAAGAAACGACATTTCGTTGACCTGTGGTTAAGCACAAGAGTGTTGAAAATACTGCACTGACTGGTCTACTGTAAGCCTATCTTCATCCTGTAAACACAGGTTTACCGTGAACCTATCTTCAGTTTTATCATATAATCTGACATATGCAACTCGCTTCATTACATCTCTTATAGAAATGGGCCGAGATTGTATCAAAACCTTGTACAGTGTAAGTAAAACTAGTGTAAACAGTAGAACTGGTTTAGAAAGCTAGATATATTAACCCTACAAAAGAACCCTCAGGGAACCTTTTTTTTCTCTAGGAGTGGAGCTCAGTCTCATTACAATTAGTATCAGTAAAAATATTACACTTGTGACCTTGCTGGGATTTGTGTTTTGTTTTTGTTTTTTCTTTTTCTTTTTTGCCTATAGAAGTTAATAAACGTTCATAAAAGCCGTCCTTGTCATTCAGCGCTGTGATCTGTGCTCCTCTTTAGCGTCTGGTGTTTCTGACTGAAGGTGCGTCTGTAATTCATGCTGCTGAAATAAAGCATATGTTTTTAGTCGGGTGTTTTGTCAGTTTGTTTAAACGATGGTTTCTTATATATACAACATTAAGAGTTGTTATTACTTATGTTGGACGACTGATTATTGACATTGATTATCTTGAACAGAGCTTATTTTAGGTATAAATAAATACTTATATAAATAGTCGCTGCTTCAGAGCCCATGGAGAGCTTAGAAATAAATAATCAAACCTTAAGCTAGATCCTTAAATGGACACTGAGGCATGGACTGAAGGTTTTAACAAGCTGGGGTGTTATAATGCCTTATTTTGGTGGTAGTTTTTTTTCTTTTTTTACTAACTGCAAGCAAGCTGAAGAAAGCCCATAAGGTCAAGCTGAGCAAGATAAGATACGGGTTCTGTTACTGGAACAATCCCATCTGTGCAGTGAAACACACTAGTGAACACAAACACTAGGGGGCAGCAATTAGGCAATTAAGGGCTTAGGTGCCTTGCTCAAGAGCACTTCAGTCGTGTACAGGGATTGAACTATTAACCGTCAGGTCACAAGGCCGGTTTTGTAACCTTTGAGCACCAGCTGCCTCGACATAAGTAACAGTAAAGTGGTAAAACAGGCTGAAACAAAGCAAAAATAATGCTAACAGGCCAAAAAACTTTGCTGACAATTAAACAAGAGCCATATTGTACCGTATTCAGTTATGTGAAATATCCGTCACCAAGTTTGTCTCCACTTGACTTGCATCTAAACAGCCGTTTCCTCGCCAATTTCTTTTCCTTCCCCCTCTTGAAGTTAATAGGACAAATTAATAATGCAGCATGCCATGTGACCAAGAATTAAGAAAGTCCTGAAGACTTTCCTGTGGAGTCTGGACACATGAGTCAGCCACTTATTTTTATTCTTCTTTTCCCTGGTAAGGAATGTCGTGGAAATAGCTTGGGAAGTTCCAGTGGTTCCTCATCTTCGGGGATCCTGAGAGGCACTCGAAATGCGAGTCTCCAGCGAGTCTGGAATTTTCTTGTACGGATATGAATTCTAACAGTGTCATAGCTATGAAATGACCGAACTTGGGGGAAAATGGGGTAAACAAAAAAACAAAAACAAAACAAAAAAAAATATATATACAAAATAAGATATTGCACATCCAATTTACCTCAAAGTACATCTGTACTGTGGGAAGATATGTAGCAAGAAGATATTAATGGAGTTCTTTTAATGATAAAAATAAAAGTATAAGAAACTGGTCTGTATCAGAAGGTTTAAAAAAAGAGACAAGTCAACAATCAGTCCACTTCTGCCCCCTGCAGACGAACCACATGCTTAACATTTTCAGTGATCAACAGTGTCAAAAAGGGCACTGAGGTGTAGCAGAATTAGGGTGGAACAATTCTCAAGTAACAAAGGAAAGTGAAAAGGAAAGTGAAAAATGCAGTTTCCCCAATTTCTGCGGTCAGTCCTAGGACTGTTCCAAATCCAGAGGCTAGGCAGGTTTTAATACCTGACAGAAAACATCACAAAAAAAGAGGTTGTGGACTCTTTATGGAGAACAAAGTCACTGAAGAGGTCATTGGGAGATGGTATTGAAAACAATATGTTCTCAAGTTCAAAACGGTGATCGTATAACTGGTAAAAGAACGATGACTGCTGAGAAGGGCTTGGAAAGGGGCAACGTACTCTGAGAACCAGTAACCTGGAACCAGGCTGGAGATTACGGAGTAGGAGCTAGAGAAATGTGTCAGGAATTGGAGGGCCAAAGGCAAAGCAATGCAAAATTGGGGCATTTTTAAATCTGTGGGATGCCTAGTGTATAACTGTTAATCTTTATATCAAGTAGGTAGATCAAGCAGGTTTACTACTTTCAGTTTGACAACCTGAAGCCTGCAGGTGCACAACCACAAGACAAAGAAGTTTCAGTTGAAGAACAAACAAAAGCTCTGAGCCAAGAGGTTTGGGAGGCAGTTCAGTCAGAGGAGCTTTGGGGAAAGGAAGATTAGAGCCGCTGGGTGTCTTTTAGACGTTCTTTAGAAGAACCTGTCCAGACAAGAGCGCCTACACGGAGACAAACCAGGACCAACATGGTAAAGTAATATCTTATTTTAGATGGGTTTTTTTTTATTTTTCTTAAACATGTACAGAGTGAAATATGTGATATGTAGATCTGTGTATGTTTATATGCACCCTTTAGTATCTGGGTAACACAAAGATGCTTCGTGGCAATTCTGTTTTAAAACACTTTTACTTATGTAAATTATTATTTACATAATTATGTAAAAACAGTAAGAACTGTGACAGACATAATAATGAAGGTTATAAATGTTCACACCAAAAGGAAAAAGGTGGGTGTAGCTTAGGTATTGTGTAATATACAGGCATGGCAAGTATCAAAACAAGAAATTTCTTGTCTGTGCAGTTTGAATGACTCACTATGATTGGGCCAAAATCATATATGTGTTAATTAAAGATTAGGACACATTAGGCTCCATATGTGGAAAACATGTAAACATGTAAAAATGAATCACATAGAAAAAAAATCACATAAAAATTGAATCACATGAGAAATGACAGGATTAAAAAAAAGAATCATCATATTGGAAAAATGAAGTGCGAAATATCACGTCAGAAAACTTAATAAAATGAAAAATTAATCAAATGTACAATAAATCATATGAAAACTGACTTATGTAAAAAAAAAAACACATCAGAAAAAAAAACTAAATGGAGTAAAAAAATGAATCATGTAAAAAATCACGTCAGAAAACGTTATCATGTAAAGAAATACATGTGAAAAGTAAATCGCGTGAGGAGGAATGACGTCAAAAGAAAGAATCAAATGAGAATCATGTGTCTATATGAGTGCTCTGAATGGCGGTTATGAACCACTGTTAATAAAAATGGCTTTAGGTTACACTGATCAGCTGTTTGTGTTATTCTGATTGTGTTATTTGCTAGAACTATGCGTCTGATGACTATCAGCACAGAACTGCCTCGACTGTGGTTTAGATTATTAGATTATTATTAATGAGGTCATGTGACTGCTTTGGGCAAGCAAATGCTATGAACTAAAAATCTGTACTGAGTTGCTAATGTTAGCATGTATAAATGTGTGTAAATAAAATAATAATTATTCATTTCAAAGCCCACATGTGTAAAAATGAACATGCAAAAATGAATCACATGAAAATAAACAAATCAGTAAAAAGTCACATGAGACAGATTGAATTAAATGTGAGGAAAGATTAAACAGATCATAAAAAAATCACATGTAAAAATTTAATTATGTGAAAAAGGAATCGTGAGAAATCACATGGGGAAAATGAATTGAATGAAAAATGATTCATGGGAAAATTTGAAATCCTTTGGGAGAAAAATTTAATATAAATAATTGCATGTAAAAAAAAATCAATAAAATGAGTCGTGTGACAAAAACAACATAAAGATAACATATGAATCTTTAAAAAAGTGTGGGCAAACTCTTCACTGGCATCCCATAAGTCTCAGTGCTTGGTCCCCTTCTGTTCTCACTCTACACCTGCTCTCTGGGAAATGTCATCACTTTTCATGGCTCCTCCTACTACTGTTATGCTTATGACACCCAACTCTTCCTTTCTGAGGATCTCAGCATGTCTAGCAGACATTGTTTCCTGGATGGCTGCCCACCATCTCAAGCTCAACCCCAACAACACAAAGCTGCTCTACATCCCAGGAGAAACTATTTATCATCATGATCTTTTAATTTCCTTTAAGAAAAAACTATGATCACTCCAACTACAGAGGTATATAGTCTTGTTGTTTTTGACAACCAGTTCTTCTTCTCTGTGCAAACTTGGCTTGGTCATGCGGGTTTCTCCTTCACAGCATTTTCGAATTCGACCATTTTTCTCGAGTAGTAGAAGCTGTAGTCCAGTGTCTTGTTATCTTAAGACTAGACTACTGCAACTCTCTCCTTGCTGGTCTTTACATGCGTGCCATCAGGCCCCTGCAACTGATCCAGAAATCAGCAGCTCAACTTGTCTTCAACCTCCCCAAGTTCAGCCATGTCACACCCTTGCTGATGTCCCTGATGTTGGTCTACAAAGCCAAAAACAGTCCAGCTCCTTCCTAACTGATGGCAATGGTTAAGGCCAAGTGCGCACCCAGAGCTCTTTGTGTTTAAAATACGGCCTGACTTGACCCACCATCATCCAAGACACATGGGAGGCAAACATCCAGACTCCTGGCACCAAGGTGGTGGAATAAACTTCCCCTAGATGTCTGTAGGGCAGAGTCACTTGCCGGCTGAAGACTCGCCTGTTCCGCCAGCACTTATTTGTCACTTGTTTTCAAATTTTTTGTGTCTTGTTCTTTCAGCTTGTCCATAATGTTTATTGCAGTTCTCTCTGTGAGTTGTATGTAATGTACAAAGTTTTTGGATTTTGGTAAGTCACTCTGGATAAGGGTGTCTGCTAAATGCTGAAAATGTAAATGTAATTTAATGTAATGTAATTGGTGTATGAAAAAATGATGGATGTCATGATGGTTTTATCATTTCTTGGACAATGATTAGTTTATATAATAATTCTCTTCCATCTATTATGGAAAATGATCAACTAAATAAGTATAAGTATATTTATATATCAACTATAAATGAGCATAAGTATATTTATATATCAACTATAAATAAGTATATTCTCTGCCTGAAGGGGGAGCTCTACACTTGCTTATATTTTTTATTGGTCAGTCCTGGTGTATTATGGCATCAAAAGTGAACTAAACTCACCCTGGTGGTTGACATTTATTTAAAACAAAATGCTTAGTGGACAAAATACTGTTATAAAACTGCATTAAAATATTTATTTTAGTAGTGGACTCTGCTACATATCCTATATGTGATACAGGTTATTATAGTCAACATATTTTATATTATATATTGTATATTTCTTGTTTATTTTGCATATGATGAAATGTAAGTAATTCATTTTTATCAGACTGAAATTGATGAAGAACATCCCTCCTCATTGGCTAAAGTGTAGATATAGTGAGACGTGTCATATTAAATCAACACGTTGCTTGTCAGGTACCTTACGTGCACATAAAAATTGAACGGCAGACAGTTTTGTGCCCATTCAGCATCTACCCATCATGCCCCAATTGTGTTCAGGTGGAAGGACAATCACAGCTGCAGGCACTTCAGCAGAATCTTGAGGAGGTTCGGGTCATCACGCAGGAGAACTTGATCAAGGCAGGAGAGCGTGGCGAGAAACTCGAGGATCTGGACATGAGAGCTGAAGCATTGCACAAGAGTGTACGATGAACTTTCTCAATGCTCAAGTATAGATTTATAACAGTTACTCTCTAAGTTCTACTCAGCTTTAGATGGAGATGTAGTTGTCCTCTATAATCCTGTTTCATCATCACCACTAAGAAGAGGACATAAACACCTTGTACAAGATGGCAGCATTTTAAAACAACGTACGATTTGATGTAGTTACAAGATACTGTGATCTTATAAAATCTCACATATTGAATATGTCTGTGGATATTTTTTCATAGAGCTTCCGGTTTCAAAAGACTGCACGAAAATTGAGACAGAAACATGAGAAGGAAAGCGTATGCTGTAAGCACTGGAAGATCTTCACTGGGCTCGGCGTCGCTCTGGTCATCTTAAGTATAATCATCATCGTCATTTTCGCGAAATAGAGACTCTGGTTAATAGGCAAGAGAAGAAGAGCCTTTGTTTTCATAAACCATCAAGTTTATTGTTTGTCTTTATATCTAGTGTGTATAGTTTTACACACTAAAATGCATAAAATATTTATGTCTACGTTCTGTCAAGGTTATTGTTGCTTTCTCATGTCGTCTCAGGGAGTTTTCCCTCACCACTGTAACTGCTGCCTCTTTTTTACAGACCAACATCTGGATTTCTGTCCAGCTGTTTTCCTGAATAGACTGTAAATGAAAATAAATTTTAATTATGATTTAAGCATTGACGGTGGTTGAGTATACATATATAGATGAAATTATATATTAGCTGGACGGTTGAAGGTTGCTACGTGACAGCAATTTAGCAGCATGGACTGATCAATTTGTTCTGAATATAAAACAAGCAGGATGAGATTAACCAAGGTCACATGAAAAAGTTGAAGAAGAAGCTCATAGCAGATCTTACTTAGGTAAGTAAGGAAAAAATAAAGAGTAGATAAAAGGCTTTAGCTTGCCCAAGAGATCCAAATGAAAACTGGAGAAAGCCCAAGAACCTGTATGAAACTCAAGAAGCCCAAAGGAAACCCAAGAGCCTGAAACAAATGCAAGAACCTAAAGGAAACCCAAGACACCCAAACAAAACCTGAGGTAGCTGGAGCTTGTCCAAGAACCTGGAGGAAATCCAAAAACTGGAGGAAACCCAAGAAACTTAAAGGAAACCCATGAACCTGGAGAAACTGCGATGAATCCAAAGCAAACTCAACAACCTGGAAGCAACCAAAAAGCCCAAAAGAAACCCAAGAACTTGAAGGACACACAAGAAACGTAAACAAAACCCAAGTAGCTGGGGGAAGCCCAAGAACCTCAAGGAAACCCAAGAAACCCAAAGGAAACACTAGTACCAGGAGGTAACCCCAGACACTTAAAGGAACCCCAATAACCTGGAAACCTGGCGGAAATCCAGGAAATCCAAAGGAGCCCAGAGAACCTGGAGGAAACCCAAGAAACTCAAAAGAATCCCAAGAATCTGGAAGAAACCCAAGAACCTGTAAAGAAGACTTAAGAAATTCAGAGGAACCCAGTAACCTGGTGTAAACCCCTCCAGATAGAAAGATGACATGCACAGGAACTCCACACACACCAACTCGAGATCGAACCCTGGACCCTGGAGGAACTATAGATTTTTTTGTTTTGTGATATTTATGATTATAGTGAACCAGCAGTTTAACCACTGTAGAACTTTTTCCTATATCAGCACCCCAGAGTCTTTTATACCATACACAGCATTCAAAAGGAGAACTGATATTGTCTTATGATGCTGAATCTGGAAAAGGGTACAGAGGGTTTTTTCTGTGTGGTGAAACACTGTACAGCTTGAACAGTAAATATTGATTTACATTCAACTCTAAGCTGTTTCTTTTAAAACACCTGTTGTTCGGGATTTTTTCTTAGGATTCCTCCAAGTTATTGGATTTCTGCCAGGTGCTTGGGATTCCTTCAGGTTATTTGTTTTCCTCCAGGTTCATGAGATTCCTCTGGGTTATTTGGTTCCCTCCAGATTCTTGGAATTCCTCCAGGTTCTTAGGATTCCTTCAGGTTATTGAGTTGCCTCCAGGTTCTTGGGAATGCTCTAGGTTCTCAGGCTTGCTTTTATGAATGACAGTGTTGGCTGCTTGTAACCAAACACATCGATATTTTCTTTATCTGTGTGAAAAATCTGTATTATCTGTTTTTGGTCCAATAAACTCCTAAATAATTCAGCTTTTCAGACGGCAGTAAAATTAAGGTGTAATATTAGTAACATCTGAGATACGAGGCAGATGTAGATGCAAGTTCAAGCTTTTTACTGTTGAATAAATGGCAAACAATATTGAAGCAACAACTAAGTTAATTAGGGGTCCTAATTAAGTGAAGTTAGAAATATGTGCAGGTGATCAGTGAGACATGTGACGAGGTCATGTGATGTACCTCGAGCTCTGGTTTCCTCCAAATCTCCATCACACCCTGTAAGTTAGTAGTGGGATAAGCAGCTTAGATAATGAATGAACACTGAAGTAGGAACAGTCACTTGGGAAATCCCAGAGTGATGTAATACTCCTCTCGCCCCGCGCTACTGACTGGATAAACGTCAAAGTGAAAGTGTCTTCTCGAAGAGTGAACATAAAGAGATACTATGTGTAAAACTCCTCCTGCACACAGACACCACCTTCCCTAGAGAGAGTGAGGGCGGGGAGTTGCCAGATTGACTGTTTTGGTGGTGAGACACGTTATTAGTCATATTTATCCAGATTACAGTTGAATATAATATTTTAATCATTATGTCATATAAATTTGTTATAAATGTGTAGTGAGATAAAGGTGAACTAATTAAATTACTAAAAAAGACTTCAGCTTTGTTTAATGCTGTTTCACCACATCTGCTAAAATATTTATATTTATTTGTTTGTTTGTCTGTTTATTAATTTAGTTATTTGTTTTGCCTTTTAGTCTGATTATCATGATTTTCTGTCTATCTAATTAATTATTTATTTTTTAATTTTTGTAATTTTGTTTGTTTGTCTGTTTGTATATTTATTTGTTTTTTTTTTTATTTGCTTGTTTCTCTGTTGCTTTATTTATTTGTGTGTTTATTTGTTTTCTTTGTTTTGGTTGTTTCATTAATTTGTTTGTTTGTCTATTAATTAATTCATTAATTCATTTGCCTGTTTGTTTGTTTGTTTAGCCAAATCCATTATTTTGTCCAATTGTCCAAACTATTGAGTTGATTTTGGAAAATCATATTTCCAATTTTCATATTGTTTATAATTAATTATAATTTGTTCATGGGAGATTTTTCATATAAAACCGTAATTTTAATATATGTTATTGATTGGCTGTCTCGGGACCTGATCGGTCACAAATTGGGTTTTTTATTTTTATTACTACACCAAACTCAGTGTGCAAACTTTTTGAAGTGTGTGAATTTGGTGTCAAATGTCATACAACACTACCATGGTAAGGTCCATGTGGAATCTAGAGTCTGACACCCTTACATTATTTCATCAAGCTGGCAACCCAGGTTTTTGGACTGTATATGAGGAAATAAAGAACTTAAGGATCAGAGCTGTAAGAACTTCAGATGTCCTTTACTGATGTCCTTTCCTTAGTACAGAGAGCACAAAACAGCCCACACAGATATGGTAAGTGTTTACTTTGCTTCCTTTAACTTTCCTTCTTCTAGGCTTCTTCTTCCACTTCCAGAGTAAAAATTTCTGAATAATTTCTGAATAAGGCAGAATGGAGTGTTAGCTTTTTTTTGTTTTTTTTTACTGTACAGCTTCTACAGACATATCATACATAACAGTATTTTACCTACATGACTGTTAGTGTTTAGGAATGTCCATATAAAACGATAGTTTTCTGAACTAGACCTTCTCCACACTTCAGTCTCATTTCTCCACTGGTGTGTTTTTGATAGTAAAACGTAACAGTAGTCTAAGCATCTTCACTCGCAGAAAACCAGCAAGCAAATCATCTCTCCCTTATATCGCTTCTATATAGTCCTGTACTGAACGGTACTATGTAGTACTATGTAGTACAGTGCTGAAGGACCACATATTAGACCCTATATGTTCTAATTCTAGGACCTTATATGTTTACGACACTGTCCCCTAGTGGAGTGCACTTGAACTACTATGTTGACCACCGTGCAGTGAAACACACACACACACACTAGTGAACACTAGGGGGCAGTGAGCACACATGTCCATAGCTGTGGGCAGCCCCTTTTTGCCGTGCACAGGGAGCATTTTGGGGTTAGGTGCCTTGCTCAATGGCATTTTAGTCAAGTCCCACCGATCTGTGAAGGCTCAAACCTAGGATCTTCTGATCCCAAACCTAGGATCTTCTGGTCCCAAACCTAGCATCTTCTGGTTCCTTAACCTACTCAGTTATAAAGACTGAATAATTACTACTATATCTTTCCACTTATAGTTTTAAAGATGAATTTCAGACAAAGACTACTTCACTTTGAAGTGGTGTTCCTTAGCTTCCATGGAATATTGGAGCAAACCTGGATATGGCACCCACCCCATGACACCAGACACCTGGGTTTGAGAGGTTGCTAAGCCACAAACCCCATTTGTCAACAGGGCACTGTCCAGGCTGGTGGTGATTCCATACTGGTGTGGAGTGTGTTCTCATAGCATAGTCCACTGGGCCTCGTAAACATGTCCCACAGATTCTCTCTTCAGCTTCTCCTTTTTCCCTAATTCTCTCCCTAATTCCTGGTCTTGACTTCTTTCTATTCACCGGGATGTGTGTTGTGTTTGTGTGCAGGGCGAAACACAACCCCTGCTGCAGCAGGTGGACGAGGTTCTAGAAATAGTGAAAGTGACTGTGATCAAGGTCGAGGAGCGAGAGGATGAACTCAAGGACATGAACAAGAGATCTGAAGCACTGCGCGAGAGTGTAAGATGAACTTTCTCAATGCTCATGTATATATTCTAGCCTATGCTTTTAACGGCTACTGACCAACTGGTGTATTTATCAGGCCTCCACACTGGAAGTGTCACCAACTACATACAATACAGTGATAGGACTGCAGAATTTAACAGCTAGAGCTGAGATATGATATTAATTTTGAACATGTCTGCTGATATTTTTCATAGAGCCTTCTGTTTAAAAAGACGACAGGAAAACTAAGACAAAAGATGGAAAATGAGAATGCGTGTGTATGGGGTAAGAAGCTGAAGGTGATTGCAGAGATCAGCCTTGCTTTGGTCATTTTCAGCATCATTTTCAGCATCATTATAATCATCGCAACATTCTACAATAACTGAGACTAAATCGAGCCAAAAGAAGGAGACGAAAAAGAAGTGATAGTGGGAATTTTTTTTCTATGGATCAGGACTTTAACCTGCATTTACTGTATGTTATGTGCATTAACATAATGTTACCTACAAAGACTGGCTGTTGCTAAAATGCCCACTGTCTGTATGTGACATGTGTATAGTTGTACACAAAGCTGTATGTAGCTGTTAAGCTGACAAACTTTTACTACACTATGCAGTCAGAATGAACTTCATTTTACTTCATTTTACTACAAATAAATTTCAGTTACAAATTAAGCATTGATGGTGGTTGGGTACATATATAGACGAAAATATATCTGCTGGACAATTAATGGTTGCTAAGTCACAACTCTGTCATTATAGCAGCAAGGACTGATCGATTATTTATAGTGAATATAAAACAAGCAAGATGAGATCAACCAAGGTGACATAGAGAATGTAAAAAAATGACACAGTTGATTAAATTAGTTTAATAAATACTAAATGAATGAATTAAACATTTTAGATGTAGCAAGTTCATTATTTGCATTATATGGATCTAATACATCTAACTCAACTCAAAGCCCAAATGCAAAAAATTCTTAATTAGGGAATTAAGAAAAGAAATAGCATAAAGACTGGATGGCTGTAGCTTGGTACACCAAGATCTGAAGTTTTAAAAGGTTTCAACATTTATGGTAGCTAAAGTAGCAAGCTCTCACTTATAAACTTTCAGTGAGCAAATGAATCCAAGAAAACAAAAGAAAACTTGAGAAACTTGAGAACCAGGACAAAACCTGAGAACCTGGAGGAAACCTAAAAAAAAAAAAAAAAAGGAAACCTAAGCACAGGGAGGAATCAGTAGAACCTGGTGGAAAGCCAGGACACCCAAAGGAAACCCAATGAACTGGAAAATACCCAAGAAACCCTATGATCAGGAGGAAACCTGAAGAACACCCAAGAAATTTAAAGCAAACCTGCTGGAGGAAACCTGATAACCAGAAAAAAAGAGCTGAGAACCTGGAGGAAACCCAAGAACCTGGAGGAAACCTAAGAACCTGGAGAAATTTAAGAAACCCAAAAGAAACCCAAGAAAGGGGACAAACTTCAAGAAAACCAAAGGAAATCCAATAACCTGGAGGAAACCCAGGAACCTGGAGGAAATAAAAAAAAAAAACTGCAAAAATCTGAAAAATTAACCTAGGTAAACCCCCAAACCTGTACGAATGCTGAGAAGATGAAACAAAGACACTTCCCAAAAGAAATTCCAGAAATCCAAAGCAAGGCACCTAAAGGAAACCCAAGAACCTGGAGGAAACCCAAGGAAATCTGAAGTGCAGGGAACCCAAAAAAACAAGAACCTGGAGGAAACCCCAGAACCTCTAGATTCCTAAGGATTCCAAAGGAAACCCAGGAAAAACAAAGGAGACCCCAAAAAACTGAATAAAACCTGATAAGCCAAAAAAAACCCCAAGAAATCCAGGGGAAAACTGACAACCTGCAGGAACCCTAAAATGGGAAAATCTCAAAAACCCTGGAGAAAACCTGAGAACCAGAAGGAAACCCAAGAACTTGGAGAAAACCCTTGCATATACAAGAAGAACAAGTACAGAAACTGTAGCCTTGTTGTGTTTAGTAGTGATGAGACTTTATAATTTTAGTAAACCAGCTACAGTAAAAATGTATGTTTTTATAATAAACTTCAAGTGTTTCTTTGATTTGTCTTTAATAATTCCGTATGTAACAGGGTGGCACTGGTAAGTCCACTTCATGACTTATCAGTACCACACCGACTGTTCCCCACGCAGTGTTCCCCATCCCCAGATGTCAAAAGGAGAACTGATATTGTGTACTGACTCTGAATCTGGACAAAATGACTAAGGGTTTTTTTGTGTGGTTAAACATTGTACAGTTTCAACAGTAAATATTAACTTATATTCAACTCAGACTTTTTCAAGTTCTTCTTCTGTTTCTCACATCGTTGTTTGGGATTTTTGTGAAATTCTCCGGCATCACAGACATAAGCGCAGAGATTTTCGAGACTTTAATTGTGCAGACACTCACACAATACAAACAGAACTAGAAGCAAGGTAACTAAACATAAAAGACAAGAACATCTGGACTAGATCAAAACCAAAAATGCAAGGCTCTAGACAACTGGCATGGCAAGACTTGCATAGACAAGGCAAAGACATCTTTGGTATTTCCTGCTACCCACATGCCTCAAGCAGCCACTCCACCTGTGTCTACAGTGGACTTTGTGGGAGGCTCATCCTTTTGCCTCTGCTGTGGACTTGGGGTGGGGGGCTACTCTGTCAACCTCTGCAGTGTAGTGCAGACCAAGTGCAGACTTGGTCTGGAAGGCCATTCTGTCAGCATCCAGGTTGAAAGAAGTCACAATGCTTTTCCCCCAAAAAAATTGTAGGGCAGTGCCCCCCCAGCTTTGGCCAATAGTGAGGCAGTAATCTATTCAGCAGTCAGGTAGGAGATGACCACTGGCGTGGTGACTGTCTCAGTGGGGTCAAAGTGAAAGTGAAAGTGAACTATTTGCCTACTGTGTTTGCACACAAAGGAATGTGACCTCCGCATTTAACCCATCCAGTGAAAACTCGGGGACAGTGAACAGACTTGCCCAGAGCAAGTGGCAGCCCCGAATCACAGCGCCCAGGGAGCAGTTGGGGAAGTTAGGTGCCTTGCTCAAGGGCACCTTAGTCGCTTCTTGCCCTGAGCGGGGATCGAACTGGTTCTCTAACCACTAGGCCACGGCTGCCCCAAGCATAAGGTAAGTAATGGCAACATCCTTAGCTGGGTCAGGCATGAGCTGATTGGTGGCAATGTCCTCAGCAGGGCCAGGCATGAACTGAGCAGGGGCAACGTCCTAAGTGGGGTCAAGCATAAGCTGAGTGGTTGGTCTCAAATTCTGTACTCTGGCACCAAGATGTTAGCAACCTTCGGTCAATTTTCTGGGGAACTGCCCAGATGGACTAGCCTTTACCCATTATGCACATTAGTGGAACTTGTGTGTCTCTGGTTTACTCATTGTCCCTACTTGGACAACCTTTGGTAGGTACTAACCGCTGTTTACTGGGACACGCCTCAGTTGATGTTTTGAAGATGTTCCGACCCAGTCGTCTTGCCAACATAAATTGCTGATTCTTACACTTGCCCATTTTTTGCTGCTTCCAACACATCAACTTTGCAAACTGACTATTCATTCGCAGTCGAATTGTCACAAGATAATCAGTGTTATTCCCTTCACTTGTGGTTATGGCTGATCTATGTATAACATAAATGGCAACTAACATTTCAGAGTCATTTTCAGAGTTTTGAATCAGAGATAATACGGGAATCCTGTTATTTTTTATCACAATCAACTCTTCTGCATTTGATTGTAAACACACAGTAGAACTTTAATCACTATGAAATTATTATGTGGTATAAAGATGAAGAACTGACACTTTTGTGGTACAGCTTGAAAGCCTGATAACTGGAGGAAATCCCAGAGTGATGCAACACGCCTATTAGTTCCAGTGGTAAGATTTTGCCAGGCTGTGGTTTTCCCCTATTGTTTGGATGAAAGTGAAAGTGTTTCCCCGAAGAACAAACATAAAGACTTAAAGACTGCAAAAGTCCTTCTTCTCACAGACACCACCTTCAGTACACAGTGTGAGGAGACACAAGACAGGGTTGCCAGGTTGGCTGTTTTGGTGGTAAGACTATATATTTATTAATATTATTATCTATTTGTTTGTTTGTATTTACATATGTATGTATGTCTATTTCTTTGTTGTGTCATCTGTTTATTTATTTGTTTGTTTATTATTACATTGTTTTTCTGTCTACCATTTGTTTTTCAATTTGTTTATTTGCTTGTTTGATTGTTTTTTTGCCTGTCATTTTAGTTATTTAGTTATTTGTCATATTAGTTATTTGTTTGTTATTTAGTTTATTTGTCTCTTTATTGATTATTTGTTTGTTTGTTTGTTTGTTTATTGCTTTATTAATTTGTTAGTTTTTTATTATTCTTTGTTGCTTGCTGTTGTGTTATTTATTTGTATAATTTTTTAATTATAGCCATTTGTTTGTTTTGTTTGTTTGTTTATTAACCATTGTCTGCTTGTCTTATATGTTAAGCTATTTGTATATTATCTGTCCACTTTTTGTTTGTCTATTTTTTTATTTACCTATTTATTTGTTTGTTTGCTTGCTTTTGCTTTTGCCTGTTTGTTTAGCCATGTCCTCTATTCAGTTTTCCAACTTAACGAGTTGATATTCGGAATAAGAAATGTATTTTTATATTATTTCTATTCAATAATAATTAAATTCCTTTGACTTTTTAAATGTGAAAAAAACCCTAGATTTGTTTAATATTATAAAGTAATATATATATACCTATCTTTGTATGTTAAACTTTACAAATTTGGGTCCTGAAGTGTCATAAATTGGCTTCATATTTTTATTAAAACACCAAACTGAGCGTGTGAACTTTTCCACCATGAGGTCCAAGTCTGGAGTCTGATAACTTTAGATTATTTAATCAACCTGGCAACCCATATTTGGAGCGTGGATAAGGAAATAAGGAAATAAACATATAAAAAAAAAGGATCCAAGCTGCAGGAGGTTCACATGTCCTTCACTGATGTCCTTTCATTCGTACCAAGAGCACAGAACAACAAGCACAGCTATGGTGAGTGTTTCCTTTATTTCTTTTAACTCTCCTTCTTCTGGACTTCTTCATCCACTCCTTTTTACTGTTCTTCTTGCATTTCTGAGTGATTGGTGTGTTTCTAAATCAGGATGGGAAGGATGTTGAAGGCTGCAGATGGAGCTACTACAGACGTATCATTACTACCTGAATATATTTCCCCATATTTTCAGCACTAAATTTTTCTCATGCTTTCCGATCTGCTTTCCTTTAATAAGAAAACAATCAAAGTTGAAGCATCCCTCTTCGTCTCCAGGAAAACCAGCAGGCCACTTTTTTTCACAATTTTGTCAGTGACAGGATCCGGCTCATGCAGCCATTTCAGATTTAGGGTACTAATGAAACATGAAGCGTTTCATCTGTTAATGTTAACACTGAATGAAACTGAACCAATTCCTCTTCTGACTCATATCAGTTATAAATAAACATTCCCTCGTCAGATTCTCTGTGTCTCTCTCTTTCTCACACACACACAGTTTCCTGGTCTCAACCCATTTTCCACTGGCTGACACACGTGTTGCGTTTGTGTACAGAGCGAAAGACAATGGCTGCTGGAGAGGGACATAGAGGAGGTCCGGGACATCATGCATGGGAACCTGAACAGGGTCAACGAGAGGCAGGAGAACCTTGACGAGCTCGACCAGAGAGCCGACGAGCTGAGAAGATGCGTGAGTAAGATTTTCCTAAAAGCTCGTGATCTTGATGAATCATCTCACCTTGGACAATAAACAGTCCAGCAGAGTCCTGCTTTCCTTTTCAGCCTTGCCCTTCCTTCCTGTAGCGACTCTGCTGGTTGTGAGGCCACTACGTGATGAATGTTCCATCTTTTCATTCTTCTTCTCTTGTCTTATCTCATCTCAGGGCATGGTCTTCGCCAGAACCACAAGGAGATCTCAGCCTAATGAAGTTCAACAGAGGAAGGCACTTGGTTGTGCAGCTTTTCTTGTCATCGCCATCGTCGTCGTCATCATCATCATCTTCGGGACCAAAAACCATTGGATTGAATGATGATGAACACGAGACAGATTTGAAATTTCACTGGCTAGTAGTTTTTCTCCACGTGCTCCACCAGACGCACCTTCAGACGTTTGCACCGACAAAGTCTCGATGCTAATCTCTACGTTGCTAGGAAACGATGATTTCGAAGCTGTTAGCGCACTATCAAGCAACAAGCTAGGTACAAGCCTAGCAAGCTAATAACGGTCATCAAATCCCTTAATTGCATTTATATTAAACATGGACGCTTTAGTTGTGCTCATGAATTTGTGCCCAGGTCAGGAAATACCAGTCTAAACTAGCTTGTAGTAAATACTAGCATGGATTTAACATTTCCGCAGGTTTTCTTTCTTTTTCTTTTCTTCACATAAGAATTACATCAAAAATATAAAATAATTTCTTTTATAGAGATTAAATAACCAGCGAAATGACAGATTAGCTTTTCATGCTACGCTACATGCTACTGACCAAAGATCGCTGCGCTGTCAGGTTTCTTTGTGTGGATACATCATGTAAATGTGTGATAGTTAGACTATGATTATTATATAATCGTTTGTACAAAGGTGAGTCAAAAATTATCCTCATTAAAAAAAAGTTTTAGTC
Organism: Duopalatinus emarginatus; assembly: GCA_028565595.1. NCBI lineage: Eukaryota > Metazoa > Chordata > Actinopteri > Siluriformes > Pimelodidae > Duopalatinus > Duopalatinus emarginatus. Next base: position 18,556 of record JAOVVF010044402.1, read on the forward strand.
TGAGTTACGAGCCACTAATGCACTGCTGTCTTCATCCAACATCAATCTTTGTCATCTTAAGGCTTCTTTCAGGGCATCAAACAGGTGGTAGTTCAATGGGGTAAGATCAGGTTTATAGTGAGGATGCTTTAAGACCTCAATATGTTTTTGGAGAGTGTTGACAGTTTGGACCGCGGTGTGTGGATGTGTATGTAACAACACGACACCCTTCGATAGAAGTCTCTGTGTTTTGCTTGAATTTTAGTCTTCAGCTTTTCAGCGAGCATCTCAGTGTAACGAGCACTGTTGATCGTCGAAACTTTTTCACTGCACGCTGCTTTTTTTCTGCAAATCAAATCAAATGGGGCAGCCATTTTTTCCCTGCACTGGAGTTACACATGAACCGATATAACAGACTCAAACCGGGGGAAACAGAGACATATTACAGAAAGCACTGATTAGACGATGCAGCCAACAGAGGTTTAGTATAATTGGAGTGCGGATCATTTTTGACTCACTCTGATAGTTTGAACTGACTTCATGTCAGCTGTTTGTATTGCATCTGTCTGTTACCTTAATTCAAGGTAATTTTAATTTTGTAAAAAAATAATAAAAAAATGATTGTTGGGGGTTTGCTTGCATTGAAATGAGTGTGTAATTAAATATGAATCCCATTAGCATAAATCATGTGTATATGTTTAAATATTGTAATTAATAAATAATAATATATATTTTATATATTTATATTTAAACTATTTAAATATATATGTAATTAATATATTTCTTATTACATATAATAAATAATTTAATACATTATAAATAGAAATGCTCACCTATTATGTCTATAGTAATGCTAAAACATAAAAATAATTAAAAAAAATAAAATAAAAAATAACTAAACACACCACCACTCATCCATTAGAAGAAACTGAGTATAAA
>JAOVVF010044497.1:0-19444 GCA_028565595.1 Duopalatinus emarginatus
AATAAAATAAGGAACTAAAACCAGACCTGAGAGCATTCCTTCAGTCTGGAATATACTTTAAACTCATAGTCTTTGATTGAGAACATTTTTCAGGCCAGTTGATTGTGGCAGTCATAAGAATAAAAATTAGATTTTTTAAAAATGTTTCTGTTTCCAATTTTTCCATAATCAGATGCCCTCTCATGCTAATCCTGCTCTACCTTTTCACATATTTATCACTATTTACACCTTTGTCTTTTCCATGTATACACTTTCCACATTTTTCTAACTTATCCTAGTGAAGTCCATTCTCTCAGTATTAACTGGACTCCCAGGTTTCAAATAATGCTTTAGTGTGCATGCCCCTAAGTGTGATATTTGATTTGTCTACATTAACCAGGTCTGCCTGTTTTCTATTCCTGGACATAAAAGAAAAATGATGAATACATAAGGAAAGGTCTGAATAAATGCCGTGTATGTTTATATCCTTTCACCCCAACTCCACATCCACAGAGTAAATTTGATAGATGGCTCCATGCATGATAAATAATTTTGTACTTTGTTACTATACTTAGCATTAAAAAATATTTTGGGGCATAGTTATATTGCACCCATTAAAATTGTATAATATAATTCACTTAATTAAATTTTCAAGGGAAAATGTATTTTTACTCTTTAGATCTTGTTAGCCAATGACTGTATGCTCTACTAGTCCTGTCAAACCAGAGTTATTTATTTTTATTTTATTTTTTATTTATTTTTGTTTGTTATTTTTATGACAGCTCCACTTTAAGTCTGAATGATGTAAAACCACAAATATAAGTAGCTGTCAAGCTTTACTGGATTCACAGTTTTAAGTTTGGATTAGAATACTTAGAATTCACCCTTTTATGCCACGTTAACCCACCTAATTCCACTCATACAAATAATCTTTAATTGATTGGGAAAACTGGTGTATATTAAACTATAAACTACACTGCATTTTCAATAAAAATCAATTAAAATATTTATTAAGTAACATTACAACTCACAAGTGCACATTTGTACAAATCAAATTATTGGAAATATTTTTAAGGAATTTTTTAAGCATTAACAATTCATTAACAGAGAAAAGATTAAATCTAAATGAAACTGTGGCAAACTTCAAAACTGAGCTATTGGCTATTTTGACCAATTGTAATATGCTCAGAATAAACTATAGTGGTTTAATACTTCTTAATGCCAAGAATATAAAAATGTCTCTTCATGTGTAATGCGTGCTATAACCTATAATACTGACTGCATCAAGTATTTATGCATTTTAAAAAATTGCATAAATATTTATGCCCAAAATGTATTAATGTGGGCAGGTGTATTTCTAAGTCTAATATAGCATATGTATTTAGCCAGACATTAGGTAACACAGCGCTTTCTTTGCAATCATATTACATATACACTTCTATTATTATTTTACTATTTTCTATTCTATTTTCATTTTCCTTTGACCTAATTTTACAGTATTATTTTTGACAGCATAGGTTTCAAATGCAGCCACTTAAGTTTTATGAACACTTGCCTTTCTAATTAACTTTAGACAATCTTTCAGATCAATAAGGAAATAATAGACTGCAGAATGTGCTCATACCATTGACGATAAGCTGAGTTCCAGATCCGAATACTTTATATGCATATCCACTGCCCACTGTGACTCAAACTACACCAAATACTTCTAAACAGTTCTAAATACTTCTAAACAAACTTTTTACATCTATATTCAGAGCACAGATAACACTTTTCTTCACTAATAAAAAAAAATTAAACATACAAATGACAATTGTATAACTTATGATTAATGTAAGAATTAGATGAGTTTGCTTCAAGTGATCTGTGCCTGCTGTGCATGCCCTTGTGAAAAAAGATATACATGAGGTTTTTTAAAAAAAATCATAATATGTCATTAAAATAATATTAAGTTATGCTCAAAATACACTAAGTGTACTAATCATATAATTTTCTGTGAAACAGTTTCTGCTAATCCTTGGTGGCATTTAATGTGCTTAAATTATTACATCCCAGGACTAGACAACTTATTGTAGTATGTGATTGATGAACACCATGGTAGCAATACATGAATAATTTAAACACATTTTTAGTGTTTTTTTTTTTTTGCGTGTGTGTGCGTGTTCAATCGGCAGCTTACACACTGCTGACTATATGTTGTTGAGTGAAGTTTTTTTTGCAAGAATAGTATTCATATACTATGAATCTATACTATATATTTGTATAGTATATTTATATACTGTGAAACACTGTGTTACATCAACTACCTACTTCTAAATCATTTTGATATCTCAACATTTTGATATCTCAACATTTCTTCCTATGTTCTCTATTTTTTTTCTCTTTTTTTCCTCTAGTTTTGTTATAATGCCAATGTAAGTGTTTCTACTTAGAAATATTAAAGACAAATAATTATTTGTATACCATAGTTGCTTTACTTTATAATGCTTGTTTAGCCTTAAAATGTTTTGCACATTTTATTAAGTCAGTATACAAAAAAAGCAAAATTTACTCATACCAGTGACAATAAGCTGAGTTCCAGATCCAAATACTTTGTAGTAGTAAGTGTTACCATAACTGTCAGTGTCACACTCAGAAACAGACTACATCAAATACCTCTAAATAGCTGAATGTCTAATTAACTTCTTTAATAGTTTACAATATTAAAACAAATACTAGTTTTATTAGATTTTATTAGATTAGTACCTAAGGTCTCATTTGTATACCATGTGATTAATCTTATTAGCTGTTGCCAAAATTTGTTTTAAAGATCCTTCCATAATGATGCAAAAGATCATTTCTTACCTGTTACGTAAAGTCTTGTGCCTGACCCAAAAACCTTCCTCCACCAGCCTTCCACAACATGTCGTCCAATGACAAATAATATATACAATAAATGTATGCCCTGAAAATAATTATAATTTCCATATACATAATAAACTCAATGAGAAACCATGCAGCTGAAAATTTTAGCATCATGTGTACATGACATAGTGACCTAAGATGAGTAGCAGACTTTATTTATTTATTTATTTATTTTGAGTAGTAAAACAAAACTTTAATAAAGATGTGAATTGTGATCTTTCCACTAGAGGCTGAAATGACTGTCATGCTCAGACATTATACCACACACATTCTAATTGTGTGTATAAGCGGAAATGTACATGTGTTACTTATAATAGATACTATTATATGTACGTTCACAGAATTTCATTTATACTATACTATTCACTTAGAGAAGTGAGATGGCAATGATTAATATCATTAAGTCATAACATATGTTTGCAACTAAATTACTAGAAGTTAAATTTACCATATAATTTTGTAAACAAAGAATTTTTTATTCTATATTTTTCTATAATATGGGCAGTTAATAGAAGGTACTAGATCACGTCATCACAGGGTCTTCTTCTAATGTGCTTTAAAATGTGTGATCCGCCATTGTTTAACAAAATATCTGCAGAAAGATGTGCATGGTTTTCAGTGTTAGCTTAAAACCATTCCAGGTTTGTGCTTATATTTTTTTTTACACTTGCACTTATAATTTTCTTTATATAGAGATTTCTCCGTATAACCAAATAACTGTTGAACCATGGACTCCAGGTGCATCCTTACAGGAAATGCTGTTAATAACAGTTAGCTACACTAAAATTACACAGAATACAATTTTAACCTATTTTGGATGTACACCTCCACTATTTGCATAATTTCTTATGAAGAGCATCATATAATATAATGTGGTTAAAGATGGCATTGTTGAGGTTACATTTCTGATCCTACCAGAATAGTCATTCTGATCAGCACATGATTGCTTTTTACTTTCAAATTTACATATCTTGAACTTTTCTGAAAATCTTAGTGTTGGTTAAAGTCCGGTTAAAGTCAAGTTCAGAAGTATCTGAAACAATACACCCGAAATGTTTTAGTTGTGGTGTAATACATTGTTTTTTTATATTTAATTATGTTATTATGATATGTACAATTAATGTCATACAGGCATACTAAAAAGTACAAAGAGTGACGGGGGGAGTCAGTTAGAGGGTGAAGATGTCAGAGGAGTGGCGATCGTGGACATGTCTGTAGGCTGAAAGCTGTTCAGCCTTCATGCCCTAGGCCTCAACAAGTCTGTCAACTGGCCTGGTTGTAACACATGGAAGGTGGGAATCTGCTGTGGCATTGTATGTCCAATCAGTTCATGACCTTATTCACTATACCTTATAAGGGCCAATGAACTGAGCTGTGAGTTTTCTGTAATTTGTGTAATGGTTAGATGACTGTGCTGCTCAAAATGTTGAAATGGTCTGGGGAGAATCACCAGTATCTGTGACTAGAGTGCATGTTAAAGTCTTTCAAATGAATTTTGTGCTATGCTGGACATGACTGACTGTTTTCTAATGATTGATTAAATTTTGCTTTAAAAGTATAGTTTGAATATGTTGTGTATTTCTAAGACTAGTAAAAATACTTTATTTAATCAGACATTTTTTAAAACACTGAGTCCTCTCCAGTCATTACCTTATTTATTTTGGACAGTTTATTATGTAAGTTGACAAAAACTGCATAACGTGCTCATATGAGTTTCTAATCCAAAGACATTTTAGGAGTAATAGGTGTATCGAGTGACACACTGTGACTCTACATATAAACATAGAACAACAAGTAAGGAATTTGTGTGTTCTGACCTTAACCCTACTAAACAAATTCTGGTTGAAGAATGGGATGCCATCCCACAGCAGTGTGTGACCAGGCTGGTAGCCAACATGAGGAGGAGGTGCCAGACTGTTGTGGCTGTGTCTGGTTCTTCCACACACTATTGAGGCTCCTGTTTGTTAAATGAATTAATTGTTAAATTGCCAGTATGTCTTGTTTCTTCAAACTTTAATCATCCTTTCCACCAAAAAACAAAAAAGTCAATGGCAGCTGAAGCTGTTTGGCAATGGCAGAGAGGATTTGGCAAATTTTTCATGGGCACAACCTACATCCCAGATCTTCTGCTTATCTCACAAATGCATGTTTCTCACAAATGTGGCTTTCCAAATGTAGATTCTATGTTTATTTAAATTATTCATATAATCTTACCACTATAGTCTGAAATAGCTGGTATGCTGTTATCAAATTTATATCAGACTTATGTTAATTATGTCTTATCAGATATGAACCTTGAATGAATGTAAAATCTGCACTCTGAAGGAAAGGTACATCCTATCTTTCCGAGTTTGGTAGATGATTTAGTCTTTACAATTTTCTGATGCAGCTCCACATCACTGTGCACTATGGAGGAGGGAAAATATTATTTTAGCTCAATCATACATATAAAATATCTATACAAAGATTGAAGCATAAAGCTTACCTGGATAAATGAGAAAAAGTATCAACAAGGTAAATGACATGGTGATTGTGTGATGTATAGGGGGCTTTTGAAACCAGAAGATACTGAATGCTGGATGAATTCGGGATGAGCTCATGATGCAGTTTACACCTCTGCAATCTGTCATTTTTACAGTACACAGAAATCAAAAATGAAATGAAATGTGCCTTGTGTATTGATAGAAAAGCCTAGGTTAAGGAAGGTTACAAGGATTTACAGTGCTATCCTCTGAGAAGTCCCGTTCGTAGACTAATATAATTCTTAAACGCTCCTGCCTTTGTTGTTTCAAAAGAAAATGTGTTATTTCCATATTGCTTTAATAACAATAAACTACATATTTGAAACAAGTATTCATGTAAGAGAGCTTGAAACATTGATTTATATGCTAGAATGCTTTACATATTCCTCAGAGAATTTTGCATCTATGTTGATAATTCACTCACACACCTGTATTATACAACAGCACTGGTATAATAGGATCACTTGACATTATTAAACAACTGTTGAACCATGAAGAAATTTTCATAGAAATACCACTACACAACCAAGTCCAGGTGCATCCTTCCAGGAACATTAAACTGAACCGTCACAGAAATAGCAGTATAATATATGAAACCTTCCTAAAGTTCATTTGGTGATTCTTTCAGAGTATAAATAAATGTATTGATTTTATGTTATGTTTTAACTTGAAATGTTTTAAACCTACAGCATTGTCGCATATTTCAGTATTAGGTATGAAGTCTTCAGAACAATTCATCTCAATATTTAACTTTTTATTAAAGGTGCTGTATATGATTCTGAAGAATGACTGTTGATATTAAAACTCAGTAGCAAAACAAACATTCCTCTTCCTTCAATGCTCCTTCACCCTCAGATTCATGCCTTGTCAAGGCAATTTACACTGGGCAAGGAAACCAAAAAATATGGTGAAATCCAGAGTGACTGCTGGCCGGTAATGTAACCTCAATAAGAAAATTATTATTTTTATTGCTATTAAAATAATGTATGGGTGGTATATGTTGTTTGAAGTACTGTGAAAGTTGACAGTAAGCTAACTGTTGAAGCCAAACATGTATCTAATCCAAAGCTGCTGTTTTGACCATAAGGTGTACATGGTGGCATGCTTGATAACAGGTGGGTTTGTGAATCTGCGTCGTAAGATTTGGACATGGAACTTGAGCGTCTACTACCTCAGGCAGTCAAAGCATTGTAATCAGAGCAAGTTTGTCCTTATTTTTACTGGTAATCCCACTTTAAATGTGCTCTTTTAGACTGTTGCCATTGAGCCAGCCTAGGCGGCTGCATTTTTTTAATTTTCTTTATTCTTTATTCTTTATTTTGTTTTCTTTATTTAATTATTTGTCATTTAAGCCATTAGGTTAAGCCAACCACTGGGTCAAAATTGTGGGTATTGTTTTTTTTATTAGGGGTATTGGCTGTAGCATATTTAGGTTCTTGGTGGCATATAACTGACCTGGTATTAATAATTGGTTTGTGTCTTTTTATTTTTATTTTATTTTGTCCTCTCAGAGCACATATTGTCCCTGCACTTGGTGCACTTGGTTTGGTGTGTTTTGAAGTCACCATCTTTGAGATCTTGTCATTTGTGTGTATGTGTGGTTGTGGTTTGTTTCCAGTGGCGAGAACCAAGACTGCCTGTAGTCAGTTTTTTAGCCCCTACCATACCATGTTAAGAAACCTGTTCAGCCAGTAAACCTGATTGGTTTCTTTTCTTAATTCTTATTTATTTTTTTAAAGGTTAATAAAATTATGCATTTCATTATTTTACATGTATTGCCATTTTTAAAACCTTTAAGTAAATGTTGTACTTTGAACTGCATCTCATCTCTTAAACTGTCAAAATAGCTCATTGTTGGTACAATCCAGGGGTGTAAGTGTATGTAAAAATACACACTGAAGTAAGGGTAGGACACAAGTGCAGGGAATGCGTTTTAATGAAACAAAAGCAAACATAAACACTCCAAGAATGTAACCAGAAAGCCAAAACCGAAAACCTGGGAAACACTCGAATACTAAATAGGCCTGAACATGAGCATGGACATAAGCAGTAGCATAATCGGAAACAGTCGAGTCTTAATAAACCTAATAAGCTGTGACGTGATCACATGCTGGGCCAGTCTGTCCTATTAATCCCGGAAACGCAGCTCAGATGCCTGCCGGGAGACACGTGACCAGAGAGGGGCTAGGGCCTAATGTCACCTTCTTATGCAACCAGGAGCCCCATTCATGATACAACTAAACAATCACATACATGAGGTACATTAAACACATAAAAAATCCAAGTTAAATTAAACAGTGTAGACAGTGTACTGTATATGAAAAATCTATTAGACAACATTATAGCAGTCCCCCCCATATATATATATATATATATATGAAGAGATTACAGATTTTAAGAAACTTATCAAAAATATCTATAATTGTTAATTCTATTTTAATGTCAAATGTAATTAAACACAGTATAAAATGGTCATTTCTGGTAACTTATTCACAGATCATCTACATATGAATTATGAGGTGATTCATCTCTACATGTAACACATTCATGCACAACACTGAAACCACTGCACCTACAAATAAGTGCTCTCTCTCTCTCTCTCTCACACACACACACACACACACACACACACACACACACACACACACACACACACTTGTATCTTTATAGTTGTGAGGACTTTCCATAGATATAATGACTAATGTACCTAATTAAGTTATGAAATTTATACTTTTATTTGACTCGTGGTTATATTTATTTATTTATTTTACATTTGTTAATGAACAACAACAAAACCCACAACTTTCTTGACATAAATTTCCTCACAACATCTGAATATTTAGATATTCCTATAACTTTAGAGAGACATAGTTCCAGGAAACAGTGCATGCAAACCCTCCACATCTTTTGTACCATCACCTTTTCCACCTTGAACACATACCAAATGAGGTTTAACATTCATACCTTTATTAGTGCATATTTATTATGAGGTCGACTATTGGGGCTTTTTATTACTAATTGCAAATCTACATGTATAATAACAAACCAGTCAATCTGCCAAATATTTGCATAAGTATATAGATATTTGTAAAATACAGACTATAATTATTTTAGTGAGCTCTTCCTTCACAGCCTTTGTAGGTTGAATTAAAATCGATTAAAAATCAATTCATTATTTACATAGTGAACTATTCATGATGAGGTATTTAGAAAATATGAGACTGGAGGAGTTAATAACTTTTCTTTTAGTGATTGATTTTTATTGATTAACACATTTTATTATTACAGAGGACAATGGCTTCATAAGACATACACTGAAACACCTTGCCACAGAAAATAGCACAGAGTAGAACAAATCAAAATTGTAATTGACCAAGAGTTACATCGTATATTTCCACTAAAGAACTAGAGAAAGGAAACATTACCAGCTATTAGAAAGATGAGCAGAATAAAATTGTAACAGATGCTTGAAATGTATTCTTGAATCGTTTAAAACAAAATGAAATCTTTAGTAAAAAGATTGCTGAAATCGATTAGCGAACTATAATCATCTCCTTCTTCGTAGAAGTCCTCTTGTACAGTATGGCAGAGATGGTGCAGAAATACAGTATGTTTTTCAGCAGGAGCATCACATACGTCATACTAAACAGATACAGACTTCGGCTGAGCTTAAACAAACCTGCACAAGAGAAACAAGGGAAATATACAAAGATAAATTTTATGCACTCATTTTTATGACAAGCATTTAACATCAGTAACAAAACCATATATATATATATATATATATTTATTTATATATATATATATTTTTTTTTTACCAGGAATGAGATTTTCCTCTTGCTCTGCCTGTTGTTCTGTTTCACTTTGTTTGGGTGGACATGTTGGTTTAACACCTGTCCCATCTATGGAGTGACAACACAATATTTTTTAGAATTATAAAGTTTGGAAAGTTGGATATTATATACAAAATCAGAATGCTCATTTATCTCATTTATTTTGTTCAAATTATTCATGAGTAAAAATATATAAACAAAATGGCAGAATTCTTTTTTTTATTATTATTCTAATATGACATAAGTTAAACTAGTTTCTATTCTATATTCTATTTATATTATTGGAGGTAGAATTAACTGCAGCTACATGAAGATATATGAACAGTGAGAGAAACATTTAAAGTAGTAATATAGACCAAGGAAATAATTTGTCAGATATATTGTATATTGTAAAAATAGTAATGAGGTAAGCAGACCAGGTGATTTTGTTGTACCTGAAATGACTTTAGGGTCTGGGTTGACCTCATGTTCAACTTGACAGGTATATCCAGGAGAGGCTTTGTTGTTGCCTACAATGAGCATGCTGGTTATTCGGACTTTCTCTTTTTCATCTTCTTTATATTGTTCTGTCAGCTCCAGTATCTCGTTAGCGCCCCCTGATATCTGCACATCTCCTTTTTGTGGATCCTTCCATTTAAATTTCACCAGGTTTGGAAACATGTCATATGCCTGGCAAATAAGTACACCCTTTCCTTGTTCCTTCTGGTAGGCTACTGGGAACACAGATACTGTAGGCATTTTCTTTGGATTATCTGGTTAAGAAGACAGACAATTATCTTGTTAATAAGCAATCAATAGCCCATATTTAAAAAATGCAGATTTTTAAAAAATCTTTTTCAGTGGAAACATTTTCCATGCAAAATGTTTAACAAAACCCATGTTTTTAATTTAAATGAAACCAGACCTGAGAGTATTCCTTCAATCTGGAATATACTTTAATTGTGTTTGATTGAGATGATGATTGAGACACTTTTTGAGGCCAAGGGATTGTGGCAGTCATAAGAATAAAAACCTGAACCTTTGCCTGGTTTTGTTCATCATCTCTAATTTCCAAGTCTTCCATAATCAGATGTCTTATCTTGCTGATCCTGCTTTACCATGTCACAAAATTACATCTTAATCATTATTTACACCTATGTCTTTCTCCAAGTATTCATTTTCCACATTTTTATAATTTACATAAAAGACAAATGATGAATATATGATGATACTTAATTAAAAACGGTATATGTTTATAGCCCAACTTAATATCCGCAGAGTAAATTTGACAAACCGTGTCTGCAGAGGTGAAAAATACTAGAGTATTTGTACTTTGTTACTTTATTAAACATAAAATATTATTTAAATAGATTTTAGGGGTAATTTACATTTCACTTAATCAAAAGATATAACATAAGTGACCTAATTATTTATTATATTTATTATGGAAAAATCTGTTTTGCTTCTTTCTTTTCTCTTTAGACCTTCAAAGAACTCTATACTATACTAGTCAATGTTAAACAAATATTTTGACAAATCTGGAATATCCTGAAAAGTTAATTTACTCTTGTAAAATCAAGTAAAATTTCACAACTGACTAAATCTGATTCACTTAAACAATTAATAAACAGTTTTTATTAATGATAAAATAATTTAACCAGCATTCATTACAAACTTTTATAATATACTCCTTCAACCAAAATTGGTACTTGCATTATTATGGTATTATGCTCCCACAAAGTGCCCTGCCAAACCACTTTTGCATTTTTGTAATGGTATATTTTTTTATGCCAGGTCCACTTTATTTCTGAATGATGTAAATCCACAAGCATAAGTATCTGTCATCTATAGAGTGTTACTGAATTTACAGTGTTAAGTTTGGATCAGAATATTTATTGGCTATTTTGACAAGATGAAATACTCTACAAACTCTGCAGATTTGATAGCCTTAAATGACAAAATAATATATAAAAAATGTCTCTTCACTCTGTAGTGTGTTATAATGTATAACACTGACTGCGGGCATGAGTATTCCTGAGCGTATATAGCAAACATTATGTAAAACAGTGTTTTCTTTGCAGCCATGCTTAAACTAACTAACACTGTTATTATTTTATCATTTTCTGTTGTGTTTAATTCACATTTGCCTTTAAACAGATTTTACCCGACATGTCGTTCTAATTAATTTTGCACATTTTATAAAGTCAACAGGCAAAAAAGAGACTACAGAATGTGCTCATACCAGTGATGATAAGCTGAGTTCCTGATCCAAATACTTTGTAGTAGTATCCACCTCACACTGTGACTTAAACTACAACAAATACTTCTAAACGGCTCGACTTCTGAACTTTTTGTAATTACCTCTATATTCAAAGCACAGATAATACTTTTGTTCACTAATTAAAAACATTGAAGATACAAAAGACAGTGTTTGATTTGTATATCATATTTGTAATGTAATGGTTAGATGAATTTGCCTTAAGTGCTCTGTGCTTATTCATAAGTTATGTTATTTTGAAACCACTAAATCACGTTTAATATGTAATTAAAATTAAAAAGAAAAATGCAGAAACTGCAAAATGTGCTCATACCAGTGACGATAAGCTGAGTTCCAGATCCAAATACTTTGTAGGAGTAACTACCTCACACTGTGACTCAGACTACACCAAGAACTTCTAAAAAATTTGGACAACTAAAGCATCTACGTTCTGAAAACAGATGCTACTTTTTTCTCACTAATTAGAAATATTGAAAATACTAAAGACAGTGTATCAGCTGTGTGTCATATAATTCAGGTAATTTTTAGGTCATTTAACTTTAAATGCTTGAAAATTTTGAAATGGTCTGAAGCAACTGTGGCACCAGTATAATCAGTATCTGTGACTTCTGTGTATTGGTGATTTCTGTGTATCTGTGATTCTTAAACATTAATTAAACATGCTATTTTTACATATTGCCTATTTTTGATATCATAACCAAACGTTGTGTCTATAAATGTACTTGTGCAATACATGTATTCACTATGTTATTGATTATGTTATTGAGGTTTTTAGTTTTCGGCATATTGTATATATGTCTAATACTAGTAAAATTCCAGTTTAAAGCTTTACTTTTAAGCTAATGATGCTTATTTCTTTTCAAACATTTTATAAGATCAGTAGGCAAAAACAAATCTGCACAATGTGCTCATACCTGTGATAATAAGCAGAGTTCCAGATCCAATACCTTTATAAATACTACCTTTATATTTGAACAAATATAAACAATTTCTGTAGTATCTTTAATATATGTCTGTTATCTGAGAGCTGATGCCTAGAAATATTATTTATTTTTATACCATGTGACTAAGGTTATAATTAGATATTGTCACAAATTTGCTTTTAAAGCCTCAAACTTCTTGAATAATTCATGAAAAACATATTTTCTTACTTGTTACATAAAGTCTTGTTCCTGAGCCAAAAACCTTCACCCAGTCTCCCACAGTGTGATGTTCAATGACAAAAAATGACTCCGCAGACATATGTAAAAAGTATGCCTCAACATAAATTATAAATATGCCTATCAGATGTTTTACAGAAACAAAAGTATTGTGGAGAATTTTTAGCTGATGACGATTTAGCTTAAAACATGGAATAATAACTTTAGATGAGAAATGTATGCTTTATTTTGGATTGTGTAAGAATAACAAATTTAAATCAATATTTAGAAAAATTATTCATGATGATACCACTAGGGGATGAAACAGCTGGCACACTGCTATGTTATTAGCAGGTTATCTTAAATAACTTATACATCAGATACCTACAATATAACTGAACAAGTGTCCCATATAATAGGTGCTATTACACATTTCCTTAAAAGAGAGTGTTTGTGATTTCATTAAAAGTAGCAACAGTGCAACAAATCAGTGAAATGAAAGCTAAAACCTTACCACAAAGATTGCAATGCTGTCTATATTTAGCCAGTTTATGTTTGCAGTAGATGTTAGCAAATTTTATATTCATGGGTTTCTTTGTAAATGTCAGGTTAGACTAGCATCAATTTCATTATCTAAGACAAACTGTCTAGTCATATTCTAGCTAACATTTTATCATGCTATTACAATGCATTTTTATTTCTTTATTTATTATTTTATTTCATTAGCAAATTCATATCATGCATATCTCCTAACAGTTTAAGTTAAGTAACAATTACTACTTTTTACATGAAAATGTCATAAACTTTATTTTATCAGATGAAATATTTTCACTTTTTACTTTTCAGTAGGTAGGTACACTTTAAATAGTAACTTTCTGACCCCCTTTTAAAAAAAAAATTTGGCTGGATAATTCTACTTATAATTTAGTAAGGTTTCGATGTACACATAAATATAATTGTTTATTATTTTGACTTGAATACATAAGTTCCTGAACACAAATTCCTATTTTTATAGAATAGGATGAAGCCTTTATTCTCTTAGTTTTGTTGTTCCCTAGTTCAAATATCCCAATAATTATTTTCAGTAATTTTAATTAGCTTTGTTTTTTGTTATTGTTATTGTTGTTGTTGTTGTTGTTGTTGTTGTTGTTGTTACACTATCTGGTCTTTTAAACTATGATGCTGATTTAAATACTGCATGTTGATTTATTTTATTAATAATTTTGCAATAGGTTTTAAAGTGGGCCACAATGAAGAGACATATGTTCCTGATTAACAGTTTGTTATTAGTAGGTTGCTTATAGCAGTGCATTTAAAATTGCCGATGTAAATAATGTCTTTTTTGTATAGAATTGTGAACATGGACAATACACCAGGGTATACAAGAAAATAGACAGGACTATAGAATATCATTTACAGTAAATGTGAACATTGTACTCTTAAATGTTAAAATCTCCATTCCATTTTTTTAAAATGACATTCAAAATATTTTTTCCCCTTTTGGACCATAACAAAATAGGCTTACTTTAACAGGCTTTAATATGCTTATTTTTTATGTAATCAAAGTAGCAGTGTTAGACTGATTTGGAGACAGAAAGAGCATAGAAGACACTGGAGGAAAGAATTATTATTATTATCATTATGGGTTTTTTTGTTTGGTTGGGTTTTTTTTTTTGGTTTTTTTTTGGAAATTTTAGAAATTATCCACAGATGAGACAATTTAGAAAGATGTTTCTCCTACCTGTTACATAAAGTCTTGTCCCAGAGCCGAAGACTTTAACATCCACAGTGTGAGACTCAGTTATAAAAACACCTGCACTGATCTTCATAGAGCCAGATCCAGTATAGATCCAGATCATTTTGTGTTTAGTAACAATATCCATCAGTAATTTACTTTGACAAAAAACAGGTGATAAAATTAGGATTCCAGGTTTACTTCAGTCATTTACAATGGATTTGTATAGTTTAAAAATAAAAGAACACACATACAAATATGTCATAATCTTACCACAATGTTTCCTTTGCTGTTAACATGACTTCTTTTATATGCTAACTGAAATTCATGCCACATAATGATGAGGGTTGCAAGATGAACTGCATTTCCTTTTTTCATAATTATATTCAGTTTGCTTGGTATTTTTTTTTCTGACACAGTGTAAAAATGGCAGGTAATATCAGTGATTCACTTTACAATTTGTATTTGTTATTTCTGGCAAGAAAAACAAACAATGACTTATTTCTCTGTTTCTTGTATTTGGATTTTAAAACAAAAATTAAATAACTGTTTGCTTTCATTTTTAAATTTCTGTTTCTGAAATGAAAAACAATATACCAAAAGATACACAGACCGGACTGATGCACCTTCTCATTTCTGTTTGTTTGTTTGTTTTGTTTTTTCTCCATTATGTTAATTATTTTCTGCATTTTAACTATTTATCTTTATTTAATATTAAAGACATCAAAACTATTAATGGATACATATAAAATTATGTATTAAACAGAATATATTTTATACTTTAGATTCTTCAAAATAGCCTTTTTTTGCTTTTATGACAGCTTTGCACACTCTTGGTATTCTCTTAATCAACTTCATGATGTAGTCACCTGAAACGATTGTCAATTAACATGTATACTTTGTCAGGAGTCAATTTCCTAATGTGTTTGAGACCATCAGTTGTGTTAATGTGTCCTAAGACATAAAAGTCAGTCAGTCTGGAAAATTTCAAGATTGTGAAAGAATACGCATGTGCTGTCACAGAAACCATCAAACACTATGATGAAACTGGCTCTTATGATGGCCACCTCGAGAAATAGGGGCCCAGTATTACCACTGCTGTAGAGGGTAAGTTTATTCAAGTTACCAGCCTAAGAAACTGCAAATTAACAGCACTTCAGATAGGAGCTCACATAAGTCAGACTTAACAACATTCATTGTTTAGAGAAAACTTCGTAAAGCAGGCCTTCATGGTTGAATTCTTGCAAACAAGCCATTAATAAGGAAGAATAACAAAAAGAGGAAAGTGCTGGGGCCAAGAAACATGGACACAAGGCCAGTGGAAATCTGTATGAAATGTGTAATTTGATCTGATGAAACCTCTGGAAACTTCTTCAGCACTACTGGAAAACCATTCCAGCCGACTACCCCATGAAGTTAATTGAAATAATGCAAAGATGTGCAAAGCTGTCATCAAAGCAAAAGGCAGCTAATATGAAGAATATAACGTATAAAACTTATTCAGATTTTGTTATTACATAATTGCATGTGTTTATACATTGTCCTGATGTCTTCAGTATAAATCTACATTGAAGATATATAGAAAAACTACTAAATGAGAAAGTGTGTTTAAACTTTTGACTATTGTTCTGTATATTCATGGTAATATCAGAAAATCATGACTAGCTCTGGGGTGTGTTTCCCAAAAGCATAGTTGCTAAGTATGTTAGCAACCTACATAGTTGGAACAATGCAGTTGCGATGCAAGTGTTTCCTAAAACCATAGTTGAAACTATGCAGGTAACCACGTTGGTAACTTACATAGTCCGATCCATCGTTAAGCGACACAGGTGTTTCCGAAACACCATCGTTCAAAATGAACGTTCGCAAACACTGTCGTTAAGCTGTGTCACTGGAACTACATTAGAGCTGTACATTAAAGCTTAGTTTTTTCAAATGCTTTTAACGTGAGGTTATAAATATATTCATTAATGTATTTCTGTGGTGCTAAGCATAGCTGCATTAATTAAATAATATCGGTATAACCCACGTGTGTCAGCTGTGTAACATACACCAAACTATGCTCTTTTAACATTATTTCGGGCAACCGGTAGAGCAGGATATGGTTAAACAGGCTGTGTATTTATGGTTTTTGTTCAAAAGCGTGGCATGTTACATTGTAGCTTAAATCATTCAAGCAGGCAACTTGTCTTAACTTTGAATATGGAGAACCTGTGCTTCTGCTGTGAACCTTATTGTAGGTTAATTAGCCTGTGTATTTTTTATAATGGAAAATGATGGTTATCTACTTGTGGCTGTGCTATATGGCAGAAATCTGAATATTAACATACTGGGTTCCCAGTGAGAAAATAAATGTATGTATCGCCAAGATACATCCAATATACACCTCCCATGAAAATTCAGAAATCACTTACTAATTTCTCTGGCTGTCGCTAAGTAGTCCTCCAGAACTGAAAATCTGAGAGTTTATGCCACATCACTTATTGAAGCAATCTAATTGCACGATACATTTCATTAAAGAATACATACGCATCTGAATGTATACGAATACAAACACATTAACAAGAAAAAAAGCACAATCCTCTGTCTATGTGGTATTGAAGAAGCCATATGACTGAATGACGCATCACACACACAGGGTAATCCACAGCATGTTGTTAAAGAGTGTCCTATCAATAATTAAGGTCAATTTATTTCCTTAATCCCTAGTATCCTTATTATTTTCCGCCAATGATATATTTTCTTGTGTCTATGAATGCATGGAGCTTGCAAATAGTTCGGACATTCACACATCCGGAATTCAGAGAAATATGGGGATAAGGAATAAATGGAAAAGAAAAATAGAGGAAAATATAATGAAAGTAAAGATAAAAAAAGTGAATAAAAATGAGCAAACATAAGCAGCTTCAGAAGTCTGTTATGACTGCAATATTCATATATTTGTTCTGAGTACGCCTGAGCGTGGCACCTTAGTTTGTCCTTTTCTCCTCCCCCTTACCTGTAGTTTATTTCAAGAAATTTGCATAGTTCCTTGGTGGTGCATTGAGTTAGAGCGCTTGCAAGCCTCCTGGGTGAGCTTGGTTTGAATCCTGCTCTCTTTGCTTTTTATAAATATAACAAAATATAAATTATGATATATTTTTATGCACTCAAGCACCCCCATACACCTGGCCTATCCATGCTAGCCCCTTGCCTGAGCTAGCTTGCCACAATTGAGTTCACCCCAGTGGCAAATCATACCAATAATCAGATAAAACAATGATTCATCCACACAGGAATCAACAAGCAGGGCAATAAAACTAATTACAGTAAATAAAGCATCCATGGGTGAAAACACGTCGGTGCAATAAAATTAACACTGCACCCACAAATTGCTTCAGATCAGTGCAATTACAGCAATGCCGTATTTACACAGGATCAATGCAATAAAGTGCATCCTAATAAGCTTCAATAAGCGGTGCAATAAAATAACACTAAATCTATACTCTTAGTTAGAAAAAATATAACACTGCATCCACACAGGCAGCAACAGGTCACTGTGATACAAGTAATGCTTTATTCATATATCTGTGCACACAATCAGTGCAATAACACCAAAATTGCATCCACACAGTATTGGTAGCACTAATGAACACAGGAAATATGTAAAATGCTTAAACAACATTGAATGATTTAAGAGTTAAACTCCCAAGTAATCAGCTCAGTCTGGATTCAGCAGACTTTAAAAGAAAGTACAACGTCATGTGTCACTGTCCTCTCCATCTGCAGTATTATTACTACCAGCTTTCAGCTAAAAAAAAATATTTAAAATAAAGTTCCAATTAAAAGCCAATTGTACTAATACACTAGAGTCGTATTTTAAAAATCTTTTAACTTTATGAGTTTTGTCTGTTTGAGTTTGGAAACTCACAGAAACATAAACACAAGAAATTGACCGTCAACACAAGTGATCAGGACATTTGTATGATCTTGTTGTATGTTCTATAATAATACATTTCTAGCTACCCTTTCACAGGGGCATGTAGGGAAGATGCTCCTCATAAGATAAGCCTAATTAAGAACAGGTAAAACAAGAAAATACATATGATGACATATGGATAAAAAGCATGAGAGGGTGGGCGGTGTGTTGGGTGAAAAATGAGTGTATAGAGAGAATTATATTGCTCAGAGCCTCTCCAAACCATCATCAGCTGGAGAGGCTGCTTAAGGAGACGCAATTCTGCAGTTGCTAAGGCTTCTGGGTCACTCTAGAGCTCCAGACGCTGAGAAAACAGTACTTTACAAAGCTCTGTAAGATGATCCTAGAGACAAATTACACACATGTGTGAACAACTAAAAGTCACAGAGTTAAAAATACAATAATGAGAATTTGTGTACCATGGCATCTGAAGTTATTGGACACTAACAGTAAGCACTGTGAAGTAAAAGATCTGCTGTGGGCTCCAACACGTCCACATGACACATGCTGATCAGTTTAATTTGCACTCCAAGAATAATACCAAAAACCTTTAAAATATCATAAAAAATGCAAAAATTAGATAAAATGGACCCCTTATCATTGCAATGAGGTATCTTCTACTGCCCACTAACTGAAAAAACGAACACGAGACAAAACAAAGTGTTATTAAATAAAATAATAGTTTGTACAGATGAGCTAAGACTGTAAGCTAAAGAGACAAACTGAAGGTTAAACTAACCTAAATTAGCACTCTAATTTAACAGGCTGTTAAATGTCAAGCCCAAAAATCACAAGTCCCACTTATCAGAGCAAATTGTGTTATACTAACAAAGCTAACACATCACATTCTGTCACTTTTATATTAGGATAAATACACTGCTCAAAAAAATAAAGGGAACACTAAAATAACACATCCTAGATCTGAATTAATGAAATATTCTCATTGAATACACTGTTCTGTATAAAGTTGAATGTGCTGACAACAAAATCACACAAAAATCATCAATGGAAATCAAATTTATTAACCAGTGGAGGGCTAAATTTGGAGTCACACACAAAATTAAAGTGGAAAAACACACTACAGGCTGATCCAACTTTGATGTAATGTCCTTAAAAC
>JAOVVF010044801.1:0-19346 GCA_028565595.1 Duopalatinus emarginatus
GCCATCTCCACATCATTGCATTTAGTTTTTATTCACAATTTGTTTAGTGTCCCAACTTTTTTGGAATCCGGTTTGTAATTATAATGGGAAGAAATATTTTTTTTCACAAAAATGTCTCAAGGCAATATTTGAACCTGGGTCCTCATGGTGGCAAACAAGCGACTTTAACCAATGCACCAGCAGGCTCCTTCATGATATAATAAAATAAAGCAAAGATAAGGAAGAAAAGGACCGACACAAAAGCCGCTCTGACACGTTTTCAAACTGAGAAATATTTATATGAATGAAAAGGGGAAGATAGGCTGTACCTAAAGCTAACCGTCATGCACTGATGCAGCCGCTTTTAACCACTTGTTATCACTCCCGTAACCAGTATTGTTTGCGTTCTTATCTTCTCTTTCTTTTGCTTTTAATCTTTATTACATATTCTTATTCTTTGTGAATTTCTGTGTTTTACTGATCCCTTATTTTTATATCCATTATTATATTTATTCCCCACAAGTCTGGCTTCTGTATTTAGAAACAGTATGAGCAGTGCCGAAATGCAACGGAGCTCCACCCCCGACGCAGACAGGCAGGCAGAGCATGCTGCACAAAGAATAAATAAGCAGAAGTGTTTTGCCCTGGAGTGTTTTGTTCCCTCCTAGGTGGGAGAGAAACGATTGAGAGGCAAAGAGGAAATAGCCCGTAGGCCAGAAGAGATAACATGTAGCTTTCCCAACATGGAGAAGTCCCCAAAAAGAGTTACACCAAGCACGTAACCTCTCCATGACACAATTATTACCTCGAGCTTTTAATCCCTACACGACAACCCTCTATAAGGTCTGTCATTTACCAGCTTGCCCTGCCCTCTTACCTGGTGCAAGAGGGCACAAAAATCTAAGGATGTGTCGGGGAGCCCTGGCTGGAGCTCTGCTTAAATAGAAACTCAGCCAGGTAATCCCCATCAGGTCTGATTGCCCTTGGGCTCTTTGGGACACCTAGAGGCGACTGGCCAAATAGGTCGGCTCCCTCTGGTGGCAGCAGAGGGAGTTGACCAACACCTAACAGTAAACAGGCTGACTAAGGTGAGTCCCTCTGGTGGCGGCAGAGGGAATAGCCTGTTTCCTGTTGGAGGCCGGCTGACTAGCGGCACCCTAGTGGGTGGCAACAGAGGGAATTGCCCGACATCCTTAACAGTTAATCGGAATTTTGTCTGTTTTTTTTGCTTTGAGCCTCTATGATTCGCTGGCTACATTCGATTTGTGTTTCGGACTGTTTCTGTTTGAGATTTATGTTAATTAAAGATTTCCTCACACTTGCGTCCAAACCCAGCTTATCGTGATGAAGATGGAACAGTAAGTTTGCAGTAGAGAAGAACTTAGTCACATGATCCATTACTAAATGTTATAATTTCACTACACAACATTGACATCATTAGTAACTCAGCATGTTGTAATGGGTACCGAATAGACTTCAAAATGTCATGTGACTGCTGTCAGTTCCATGATCAAGAGTACCTGCACATTGTGTCATTAGCACTATGTATATAGTCAGTCTGAATTCACTGCATGTTTGTCTCATGTTATCATTACTCACCCATGTCAATGCAGTGAAGTTCTGTTTCACTAGTGTTGCCTAGTTTTGTATCACTTTGTTACATTACATCAGCTTTGCTTTGTGCTGAGTTAATATTTGTGTATTTTTGTTTTTTGTTAATAACACCTGTAAAAATAATCTCTGTATTTGTGTCCATGTCTGCCTCCCTATAGCTCCCTATAACAGTCTGTGATACGCATATTATAGGATGTACCTGTGTACTGTATTGATGTCACATGATTGTTCACAGTTCTCTCATCACAAGCACCTGCACCTTGTTTCTTGACTTGCCAAGCCTGAACTAACACGTACACAAAGTCCAAAGTTCTCATAATTTGTACTGAGAAACGGAGTTAAAGGCGTTACACTATTATGCTGAGTAGTGTGACATTTACATTTATGGCACTTGGCAGATGCTCTTATCCAGAGTGACTTACAAGGTTATTGGTATTACAGGTAGGCTAACATAGTGTTAGGAGTCTTGCCCAAGGACCCTTATTGGTGTAGCACAGACTGGCTGCCCAGACCAGAAATCGAACTCAGGTCTCCCACATGATGAACCAATGATGTTACCACTGTACCACACCAACTTTTGTGTGACCTCTGCCGGCAGAGATGAGAAATGTCCTGAGTCCTTATTACATGAGATTAATATCTCCTTCACCTGCGGTTTTCCTAAATAAAGCTAATAAATGAAACATCTACATCTTATAAAATATATGAGACAGAAGTCACCCGTGTACAGGTCTTTTTAGGTCAATCCACATATTTAATTCAGGTCTGGGCTCAGGCTGGGCCATTTTACCACTTAGATCTTGAGCCAAAACTGACTGATATTTATAGTGTTGCGATATTGTTCTTCCAAATATTATTATTATTTTTCCACCTGATTTTCGGTTGCTATTTCCTCCTAAATTTTTTGAGATATGGACACGGGACAAAAACTACAACATCCGGAATGTTTAGGAGAAGTGTGCCCACATACAGATTTTGGAAATTTTTATCTGTTCATCCGCTACACTCATTTTTCCAGGGAAAATATCGTCCAATCAAACGTTGCCATTCTGTGATGTAACAGCTATAGCATGTCTGATTAGACAAGATGTTGCCCGTCTGCAGTTACCACTATAATTGTGATTTCATGGAAGGGCAACGCTTCGTCCAATCAGAGGCAGTGACATCACAGAAGGGCAAAGTCTGATTGGCACACACACTAGCAGTTTCTGCAGGAACCGCACTCTCTAGTTAAAACTGTTTGTAATTCCCTCGACTAAAGCCCCAGCACCTTTAAAAAAAACAAAACATGGTGCTGCCTCCGCCATGCTTCACTGTGGGTATGGTGTACTTAAGGAGTTATGACCAAAAAGCCTTTGCATCATCACTTTATAACACATTTTTCCACATGCTTTCGGCAGAATACAGATGTAGAAGATTGCTGTCATATGTAGTACAGAACCAGTACTTGCCAGAAATCCCCGCAGATCCGTTAATGTTGGCAGCCTCCTTTATTTTCATGTCAATTTTCAATTCAATTTGTATAACACTTTTCACAATGGACATTGTGCCAAAGCAGCTTTACAAAAATAACAGAAAGGGTTAGATATTTATAGAAATTTTATCCCTGATTAGCTATCTGGTGGCGACAATGGCAAGAAAAATCTCCTTGAGATGATAAGACAAAGAATTCTTGAGAGAAACCAGACTTAGAAGATTGCAGAGAGAGCAGAAATTAGTGGCATTGTTTGGTAAAATAGAGAATTGCAAGTAAATGTGCAAACCATTCTCATGGATATCAGTTCATACCACATAAATCAAGATTAAGAGAGGAAGATTAAGAAAGATTAACATTTACAGTAAAAATGTACAATATGAAGTATTATTTTTACACTAGATTGTGTATTTCACTGTATTTAAATATTACTTTTGTCTGACAATGACTACAGTTATTTACAGTGTTGACGTATGTATATTTAGGCTTGAGTAACACACATTAGATAAACTATACCATAGGAAAGCCATTAGTTACCGAGTTGTCTGGTGTAGAACTATCCAGAATCTGCAGCATGTGCTTCCTCTGTGTGCAAGCACAGTAGGCAAATAGTTCACTTTCACAGAGGCCAGTAACAGGTTATTGACAACTTTAACCAGTGCTGTCTCTGTGCTATAATGAGGCCTAAATCCTGATTGACAAATTTCAAAAATGTTGTTTCTATGCATAACTATACTGACATTTAGTTGGGTCTGTTACTGGTTTACTTGGGGTTAGATTAATGGTATTAATTTTGTGCTTTATGTTTTTAACTTTATGATTGAAAAAAATCCTAATGTTGTCACTACTACATACTGATTGTGCGGATGCTTCTTCCTAGTTAGTTTTGCTACAGTATTAAATATAAATTTTAGATTTCTTTTGTTATCTTCTATTAGCGGATATTTCTTCTATTAGAAGAAATTTTTTGCTTTTGCAGCACTAAGAGTTTTTCTGTAATTTAGGAGGCTCTCCGTCCATGCTCTCTGGAACACAACCAGGTTAGTTTGACACCACTTATGCTTTAATTTCCCAGTGGTCTGTTTTAAGGTATGTGTACAATCATTATACTATGGTGCTATTTTTTTCTCTTTACTTATTTTTCTTTTTAGTCAGGCTACACTATCCAGACTCTGAGGGCTTATTGTTCTGGTTATGTATGTTATTTTAGTATACAAAACCTCAAATGAGTTAAGTTTTTGTTGACGTTTGTGTGTGACGCCTCAATTATTATTATAAATAACAGCAACACCTCCACTTCAACTAGTTAAATGAGGTAGGTGTATGTAGTTATACCCAGGAGAACTAGTAAGGGAATTACTTCTTTACTTTTTTTTTTTTTCTTTTTTAATCTAAATGGCCTTTTTGGCTTTCTAGGCTGCCAAATTGTCTCTTAGCCTTTGATTACTATGCTTGTTATCTTACACCTTTTTGTGTATTGGGATGTCCCATCCCTGCCCATCCTTAGGATGAAACCATCACTCTCCCATTTGAGTTTGCCATTCGTCTGACAATGGGGTGATAGTAATTACTCCCCATTTCCTTTTCTTACCCCACCTTAAACTGTACCTTTTATCTTCATCCCACACTTACCCCTCCTTAAACTCATCTTCTTCCTCCTTCGTCCTTCTCCCACAGTTCCCAATGTTTATAATTTCCTTTCTAGAATTCACTTTTTAGACTGGACTCTGCTGACTGGCTAGTACTGGCTGATACTCCGCTGAAAGTCTGGGTAAGACTGGACCCAACTGTATCATATGTAACTCTCTGTATATGTTAATAAATTAAAGTCAATGCCGAAGTCTCCAGTCTCCTGACTTGGCTATCCAATATTCCTAACACTAGCTTCATTTAATACTATATACTCATCTGGTTTAAACATATTTTAATTAAACACAGTACATTAAATGCCTAATCAGTAATAATTTTATTTATAATAAGTGATTTAGAAATAAGAGACCTAATATTTAATAGTCCCAGCTTCAGGGCAACAGTGAAGGCTGTATAATCAGAATTGCCTAATTTTATTAAGGTTTTAGAACAAACTCTCTGAGTATTTCTATATTCTTTTGGCTCTGGGAATAGACAATGTCTGAATATGGTGAAACCTAGGTGACAACTCTAAGCAACTAGCAGACGGTTGGGTTAGCCTGTTTGTCTGCTCCCTGGCCTTGGCTTTGGATTGCCATGGATTCACTAGGCCTGTTCTAAGACTATATCCTATACTACAAGAAATAAGAGCAGCACCTTCCTGAATGGGATGGATACTGTCCCACCCTAACAGGCCAGCCTTGCCCTAAAAACTACTCCAGTGGTCAATAAAGTTCATATTGTTTTTGGAGCACCATATCCAGCAACCATAATCTGCTGAAAGTTACATCACCACTTCACATTGGGATGGGGCCAGAGTAGATTACTGCATCGGACATTGCCTTTGCTAATTTACACACTTCTATAATATTATTTCTAAGACTGACAAAGGCATATATCTTTAACTCCTACATGTAAGACTATCTTTGAGAACCTGTAGTTGCCTAAGGATGTGAGATTATCTTCTATGCCCAGTGCCCTGACTCCTGGTATACACTGGACGAGCACTGCTGGTGCCCCTAAATGCCCAGCTAATTTCTTGTGCCTCATGATAGAGTCTCCTTTAACCAGAGCTCTTTCCGTTTCCTTAGCTGGTGTCTCACTGAGGAGAGCAAACCTGTTGGACATGTGAACAGAGAGGACTGGTGCTCTTGTGGGTGAGCCTTAGCGTGAGCTTTGGCTTTGTGACAATGCTGGCGTCACCCATTTGCCCCACTCTGAGGGCTCTAATGTCAGAGAAGGGGCACATTTATCTCCACTTATGGCATCCAGACTTTCTCTTACTAAATCTACACTACTCTCACTATCACTAACTCTCTCTAAACTCTGAATGTGCACCTCTAATGCTGATATCTTCTCCATTAGAGTTCTAATTAATGTACACTTATCACATATAACATTACATATTACTAATGGTGGAGGATGACTGGCTGGACATTCTGCACTCCACACACTGTACAAGCTGAATGTTTGACATGGTTAAAGTTAACATATGTTATGTTATTCCTGGGTGGGAGGCGTTGGGGATGGGGGGTTAGGTGGGCTGTATAAGATAACTTGTGGGCCCCTGGACCCAGATATACAGTATAAATGTGCATAACCCTGATCATCAGTATTGTCAAGCTCCTGGGGTATAAGAATTTTTTTAAAGCCTGTAAAGGATAGATTCAGTTAAATAGATAAATGGACAACACTGAGACATGAGATATTACAGTATCATCATTAAAATCATTAACATGTATTCTAGATCCCATACCTACAACTTTCCTCAAACAGATACTGCCAGAAATAATCAAACCTCTTTTAAAAATGGTAAATTCCTCACTTAGTACTGGCTATGTCCCTACATTATTTAAATTAGCAGTTATCAAACTTCTGATTAAAAATCTAACCTTCATGCCAGCTGTCTAATTACAGACCAATATCTACATTTACATTTACGGCATTTGGCAGACACCCTTATCCAGAGCGTCTTACAAGAGTGCTTTGTTAAATTATTTAAGTATCTGAAATGAGTAAAGGTAAATCAGGATACAAGAGCTCAGACCAGAATTCTGCTAGACAAGTATCACGCAGTATCAATCATCCAAAACTTACACTAGTCTACACTAGTCAACCTGCAAAGAGAAGATGACAATAACCAAAATAGTCACAAAACTGAACAAATAAGACAAATACAGTTTACAAACATTTATTTTTCAATTATGTGCTGGCAGAACAGGTGAGTTTTTAGCCGGTGTTTGAATACAGAAAGTGACTCTGCTGTACAGACATCTAGGGCAAGTTCATTCCACCACCTTGGTGCCAGAACAGAAAAGAGTCTGGATGATTGCCTTCCATGTGTCTTGGATGATGGTGGGTCAAGTCGGGCCATACTTGAAGCATGAGGAGCTCTAGGTGTGTACCATCGAGCTACTTGGGTGCTACATCCTCCAGGCAGATGGAACTGCTAATGACTCCGGTAAGGCCAGAGGTGGTGGACTGTGCATCTATGTGAATAGCACTTGGTCCACAGACACTGTTATCTTTGAGAGTCACTGCTCTGCTAACCTTGAGTATCTCATGGTTAAGTGTAGACCTTTCTATCTGCCCAGAGAGTTTACATCGATTGTTGTAACTGCAGCCTATATACCACCGGATACTTATGCTAATTTAGCAATGAAAGAACTGCATGCTGCCATCAGTAAACAACAGTCTTTACATCCAGATGTAGCCTTCATTGTTGCAGGTTACTTTTTGCCACTCGAACCTGAAGACTGTACTTTGCAATTTCCACCAGCATGTCTCCTGCCCCACGAAAGGAGACAAGACCTGAGACCATGTTTACACCAGCATGGCAGACACTTATAAAGCTGTCTCCCTCCCCCACCTTGGACAGTCTGACCACCTCTCATTGTTTCTTCTTCCCAAGTACACACCTCTCATCAAACATGAGAAACCCACAGCGGTGAGGACAGTCAAAGTGTGGCCAGAGGGAGCAGACTCTGCACTACAGCTACAGTTTAAACATACAGACTGGAGTTTGCCACCCAGGCTACACTGGACTCCCAAACAGACATCAGTGGTTATGCCTCCTCCGTTCTGGACTATATCAGTACTCAGGTCAACAGTGTCACCACTACAAAAATGATCATCACATTCCCAAATCAGAAGCTGTAGATAAATAGTGTGGTTCACCTATTACTTAAGGCACATGATGTTGCTTTTAGATCAGGTGATTCTCAAGCCTACAGTTCATCAAGGGCTGATCTGAAAAGGAGCATCAGAAAGGCCAAGCACAGCCACAAGCTGAGGATCAAGAAGCACTTCATGAGCAGCTCCGACTCCTAACGCATTTGGCAAGGGATCCAGGCCATCACGGACTACAAACCTATCAACCTTACACCTCAAACCGGCGGCACCTCCTTCCCTGATGAGTTGAACAACTTCTATGTCCACTTTGGCAGGGACAATCAGGAGGTGCTCACTACAGCCCCTAACACTCTCCCCAACTTATGTGTGTGCTGCACTGAGCCGTATCAATGCACATAAGGCTGCAGGGTCTGATGGCAGTCCCGGACGAGTGCTCAGGGCATGTGCCGGGCAGCTGACTGACCTGTTTTCAACCTGTCACTAGCCCAGGCAGCTGTCCCCACGTGCTTCAAAACACGCTCTATTGTGCCGGTGCCGAAACATCCCAATGCAAAAAGCCTCAATGACTTCTGCTCTGTTGCACTTACCCCTACCATTGTGAAGTGCTTCGAGAGGCTCATCCTGGCTCACATCAAATCCTGCTTGCCACCCATACTGGACCCCATACAATTTGCCTACCGTGAGAATAGGAGCACGGAGGATGCCATCTCCACAACACTACACTTAACCCTTTCTCACATGGAAAATAACAACACTTATGTGAGAATGCTGTTTGTTGATTTTAGCTCAGCATTCAACACCATCATCCCTTCCAAACTGATCACCAAACTCAGGGATCTGGGCATCAGCACCTCCCTCAGTAACTGGATATTGGAATTCCTTACCAACAGACATCATTGGTCAGGTTAGAGAACAACACCTCCTCAACCCTCATAATTAACACCGGCATCCCACAGGGCTGTGTGCTGAGTCCTCTTGTTTATTCCCTCTTCACTTACAACTGCATACCTGTACATGGTTCGAATACCATTGTCAAGTTTGCAGACGACACAGCCTACAGAGAAGAGGTCTAGCACCTGGCTGAGTGGTGTGCCACTAACAATCTGGCTCTCAACACCAAGAAGACTAAGGAGCTCATTTTCGACTTCAGAAGAACCAAAAGTGGCACACACACACACACACCCATCCATATCAATGGACAGCGAGTCGCCAGCTTTAAGTTCCTGGGTGTCATCTCTGAGGACATCTCTTGGACCCTCAACTTAACCCACCAGTGCCTCCTCTTCCTGAGGAGACTGAAAAAGGCCTATCTGTTTGCTCAAATCCTGGTGAACTTCTACTGCTGCATCATTGAGAACATCCTCACCAACTGCATCTCTGTGTGGTATGGCAGTTGCTTTGTTGCAGACCGCAAATCACTTCAGAGGGTGGTGAAAACTGCCGAGCACAAAAGATCTCTGTGAAGGATGCGCAACATTGCCAAGGACAGTTCTCACCCCAGCCACAGACTGTTTGCCCCCTCCAGCAGGGTAAGGAACAGCTTCTTCACGACGACCGTCACACTGCTGAACTCAGTCACAGCCCCTCTGGTTAACCCTCACACACCTCCCTCAGTGACTGTGCTCCCCCACCACTCTGGCCCGGATGACCATGCACCTTCTTTAAGCCACTAAATATTGACACTAATGTTCTTCTGTCAGCCACTGAATATTGACAATATTGTTTACCACTTTCCTACTGTTCCACAGTAACACAAATACAGTAATTGCATACTCATACATATACTATTTATATACTTGTCCAAAGTATTCATTGTAGTGTCCATAATATCCATTGTACTTACCACATCATGTCTCTTACTTATATATATATATATATATATATATATATATAAACTCAATCTAAAATATTAATGAGAAGATGTTGTGAATAGAACAAAATATTTTTTTCTTGGACAAAATTGAAAGAAAAATCAAGGGTCAGTCTACCTTATGACATGACATCATGCATTTATAAGCATCAAGTCTGGGTTTGCATACTCTCATAGAGCTAGCTGAATTGGACACTAAAAATTAAAGACTACAGTAATGTATTCCAAGCCTTTTAAATGTCTTACTCACTTCGCTATAAAGGAGTAAACTATAGGACACTGTTACCTTGTTTACACAGTTCTTCAAAGTTAATAATATTCTCAATAATTTGATTATTGACGTTGAAAAATGACCTGTCAGTTTCATTTGTATCGTGTATACAATGATGTATACAATTACTTATTAACTTTTATAACATGTAAGTTGCTGTGAAGTTGCTAAAGAACGTCTATCCTGGCCTTTACCTCAACTGTGAGCTCGTGTCTCTCAAACACTTGACAAAAGAAGCGTTTTGTACTACACACACTGCCCCATACATATGCATATGTAAATAGTTGAATATACACCTTAATATGCTACTTCCTGAATATCACTTAGCCATTCTAAACTACAGTAGAATATGCCGCACCATTAGGCCTACAGGGGCTAAAACTAACTGAACATATCACATACATAGTACATATCACACATTTGTTATTGTTAAAATAATTTGTATCCCCTGTAAATAACATGCCAATACACTCAACAGAACTCGCAGAACTCAATTAGAAAGTATGTCTTTTCATCACTTTTTATATCCACTGTAAATATCTTGTTATTGTTTTAGTGCTGAAATAAATCAGTGGCTTTCTTGACACACAAGGCAGCTGCCTGGCCTTTGTTGTATATTAAATGGAAAGTGTTTGGGTTCGGTGTGTTTCTCTGTAACATCTCACTTTGGCCTTCTTTGTATTTCACTCTTCTGTCAGGTCAGTGCAGTTAATGTCCACTTCCTGTGTTAACTGTAAGGTTGTAGAAGTGAGACTGAGTTTATTAAGCTGATATTTAATATGTGTAATAGGTAATAATTAATTGAAATTTATAGATTTCTTAAAATTCTTACCATTTTACAACAAAGACTTAGATATTTTTTTAGGTAAATGTTTTAAGGTAAAGTGCTAAACTTGCAGTGTGTGATCTATAGAGTGTGTTCATTATGATCAGACACGGTGCAGCAGTTTGTCAGTGTGTGTTTAGCTCTGATTCTCTCTTTGGATAAATGTGTGTGTTTGGGTGAGTAATACTTACTTTGTTCTGATGCTGCTTAAATATAGACATTTTATGTAGATAGACAAATACATGCATGTGACTATGTGTTGCACCATGTGTTGAAATATATGAAAGAGGAAGTGGCAACTGAAAAATGTAGTGGAATCTATTACTTCACAACATGTGTGTGTGTGCGTGTGTGTGTGTGTGGGGGGGGGGGACTGCATTTCCACACAGTGTAACTCTACTCATGAACATTAGTAAGTTGTAGATGTTTGCTATTAAAATGCTGGTGTGTTTTTCTCTTCTCCTTCTCCACATCACTGATGGTGAGTCTGTGGTTCTCTTTCTCTCTCTCTCTCTCTCTCTCTCTCTCTCTCTCTATGTTTATCACAAAGTTTTTAAAGATTACCAAAATGTAGTCATTATGTTAATTTAAGTTGTCAAACTTGAGCTGTGGTCTCAGGGGTGTAACATGATGATACTCTATATATCTGTGTCTGCACAAATATCTCTTTATTGCTCTTAATGTTTATTTCTATATCCGGAGTTAACGTTAAAGTCCAATATGTTTAGTGTACAGAATTCATTTCAAAGCAAAATGCTGTTTTAGTATTTTTTCGATCATTTTACTGCAAATCATGAAGCATAGATTACACTGGCTTACAGTAAAATAGCAGTAAACACAAGGCATAGTGTGATATCTAGTGTTTTAGGCAGAGCTGAAATGGTAAAGATTGTCTTTGTGTAATAATTTAGAAATTAAAATAAGTTGTGTGCCTTTATTTGAGCAACTGTTTAAGGCAGGAAAGGCACAAAAAAGGGACTGAAATTAATGTTTAAGTGTGAATTCATTCACTGGTGAATCTAAGTGAGTAACTGTTAACTAGACAAAGGAAGTGACGTGTAAGCAGTTAAAAATGTGATCATAAGAATAGTGGAAGTTTAAATCTGAGCAACTCCAAGCTGCTGTTGTTATCCTTCAATTGCTCATTATTATTGTGTGTTGTGGAGTTACAGGTTGTCTGTAGTTGTGTAGAGTTTCTGCAGATGGTGAACTGATAATTAATAGATCATTAACTGATGTTTCTACAGGCTGCAGACTGGAAGGAAATAAAGACACACAAGAAATCACTGCATACACAGGAGACTCAGTACTGCTGCCCTGCTCCTGCACTGACCTCCACACCAAACCTGAGACATTCACATGGAGTAAATACACAAATACATGGGTAGAGATATCTCCTGAGAGTGTTCAGTACAAAGACAGATTTCAGCTGGTTAATGATCACTCTTCAGGAAATCTCTCTCTGCTCATATCACGCCTGACTGTAGAGGATGGAGGAGAGTACAAGTGTAGTCCTAGTGCGAGTCAATACACATATATCAGACTGAATGTTAATGGTAAATAAGTTATTTTTTTTCACAATGTTACTTTTAGTGATGATCTCATGACAGATTAATCTGATGTATCAGCAATGCAATATGTTGATGTTTCTTCAATCCCCAGGTTGCAAACTTAATCAGCAGACTGTGACTGGATACGTGGGACAGTCTGTCCTTCTGCCCTGCTCTGAACAACAAGCCAAACCACACACTTTCAAATGGATCTTTTTTAAGGAATCTGAGGACAAAGAAATCTTTCCAGAGGACCAGACAAACTACTACACAGACAGAGTTCAGCTCATTAATGATCATCTTACAGGAAATCTCTCTCTACTCATATCACACCTGACTGTAGATGATGGAGGAGTTTACAGGTGTGAGATCAGCAGCAGTATATTTACAGACATCTGTCTTGCAGTAAAAGGTAAAATTATCTTCTGTATATAATTCATATGTAAAGTTGACTACAGTATGTAGTAAAGGAAATTTCAGGCATTCCGTTGCATTGTATTTGTACTGAAAAATGACAATAAAGTTGAATCTGTCTATATAAAGAAATAAAAGTAAAGTGCAACATAAAATAAGAAATAAAATGTAAAAATCAGATGTGGAATATTTCTGTTTTGTGTTATTAATTATGGGTTAATAGATTTCACACACACTCTACTGACTGAGTAAATGTTAACGATAATGCTTCATGTTATTCCAAGCTAAGGTAATTCCTAATGCTATTTGCTAATATCAAGGCTAATTGTTAATAATATCGACAGTGCTAAGTTCTAATGTTAATAGCCAACGCTGATGATTATGTTAATGTTTATGCTAACTGTTACTGCTAATGCTGATGCTAATGGCAAACCCTAATGGTAATGGCTAATGCAAATTTTAGTATTAATGCTAATGCTAATTGCTAACTGTAATTTTTAACAAACACTGTCTGGTCTTTGACTTCCTGTTGGTGTCACAACTAAAGCTACAAACCCAACATATGTAAAAGGTACTGATCAACACACTACATTTACATCTATTTACTTTTTAGAAATAGACGACTCTTTATAAACACAAAAATTATTCAGATGTTTAGTAGGTAAAAGTGTAAAGAGTAAAATTAGTCTTATATCATATGAAGCATCCACCAGACTCCTCCCGGTGAATGAGCTGTTACTATAAAAACTATAACGTATTAGAACAAACGGATTAATTAAAACCACCATGTGTCCTTTTCCTCACAGAGACTCCCACACAGCCGAATTCTAACTACACCACCATCATTATCTGTACTGCTGGTGGAGTTCTGCTGCTGCTGATCATACTCAGTGGAGTTATGTACCGGAAATACAGAGGTACACACACAAATACACACACACACACACACACACACACACACACACATAAACAAAGAGAGATTTCTGCAGTCTCAAACTGTCTAGTTTCACTCTACAGGACAGAGACGAGGACAGACTGAGATCAGTGATCGACAAACAGGACAAAGGACACAGCAAAAGAAACAGGTGAATCCCATGTGGTGTGTGTTTGTGTGTTTGAGTTTGGACTATATAGCTTATATATAATATTATTTATTTTTATGCTATTATATTTTTATACAGAGTGATCCTGGTGTCCTGTACACAACAATAAATGCAGAAACTAAACACAACCCAGCAGAGGAAAAGGTATGTATCATTCTAAAAGTGTATAATGTATATGCAAAGCATGCATGTATGTGTGTGGGTGTGTGTGTGTGTGTGTGTTGTTCATGTTTATGTTCATGTTTTTCTACAGAATGATCTGATGTACTCGACTGTAGTCCACAGTAACACTGTGAGAGCAGCACACACTCCAGTGCCATCAGGAGATACTACAGTATACGCCAGTATCAAAACTAACTAACACATGCACGCATACACACACATATTTGTACGACATTTGCATGCTTTTTTGCATTGTGACATTTTGAATCTGTTTTGTATATAAATAATAGTTTAAACATTATTTGTCACTTTTACATTTTACATTATGTTTAGATTTTTAAAGCAGTTGTTTGATCCACATATTCAACTTAACGCTCTCTGCTGAAACTGTATAAGCATCATGAGTAATTTTTTAGGAAAACAATTAGAGCTGAACGAACTCTGTCTCGGATGGGTCTGAGGTGATTTCTGTGCCATAAATGCAGCAACCTATAAAAAGCTATAAAAAGCTCACTGTGGACTGTCTTCTTGTTCTACATTTTCATAAATAACAAGCTTTGTTAGTGTGAATTGTACGAGCTGAGTGACTCGTGTCTTTATTATTGTTGAAATATTTTTTATTACGGATGAAAATTTGACACATTGTATAGTAAGTGTAATAACACAATATAATGCTGTGAAACATTGCAGCAGCAAATCTCATACACACCGGCAGGTCCGGCCTTGCTATCAGGAGAACCAGGATATTTCCCGGTGGCCTGGCCTGTCAGCTGGACTCTCTGGTTTGATGATTTTACAACGTGAGATGAACTAAACAGCACAGTTAAGCTTGTGAAAGCTTTCTGTATTACTGAAATCCTGTTCCACGATTCACACTTTTCTGCCGTGATCTAGCATGGAAAAAAAAACTGAGTATAAAACTGATATTTCCGGTTCTAAAATCTAATTGGCTGATCTGCATTCAAAGCCGTTGTAAAATACATGATATATGTACACCTATGACCACCTTACAACATCAAAGTTCTATATCAATGCGCGACTGGTAAAGATGGACGTAATTGAAGACAATGAAAAAAGAAGACTAATAACTAAAGATTATTAACTGTGACATTGAAGAGTTAGAAATAGTAATAAATAAAGAATGCATAGTGAAACGAACAATGTTGGCTACTCACTGCTTTCAGATCAGATGTGCTGAGAAAAACATTGATTTTGAAGAAGCCACCAAAACAGAGCTAAACCAAATTCTTTGTCACTTCTATGCTACAGTGAACAAAGGAATAGGCGAATCGTGCTTTTAGCAGTTATATTTGCTTATGTGTGGGACATTACACGTACCTGAATGACCTGCCCAATAGTCTGTCCTGGTGGTGGAAAAATACATAATTTTAATACATAAGTTTATCCATAAATAAAAACATTTATAAACTGATAATTGGTGTTTATTTATAAAATATTTAAAGGGGACGGCTGTATTATAAAAGCAATAAGCCATTCAAAACCGTGTGTTACTCTGATTTTTTCGTGGTGAAGGGTGGTTTTGGCCTTCTGCTACACGTTGTTGCTTATAATTGTCAAAAGTAACTGATTTATTTAGCGAGGGAGCGACAGGTCAGTAATGCAGTCTTAAAACCTTTTCATTAGCTAAGGTTAGCTTTAGTTTTGTTTTGTAACCCACATCGCCTTAGCTGTAAATTAGCAGTTAAATATTTGCATGTGCTGCTTCATTCTACAGCCCAGATTTACAACATATAGATAGCCTACAGGTCCAGTTTTCCCACTCAGTTCTCAGCAGTTTGATGATATGTGACTTTTAGGAGTTAAGAATAAAGATGGGTTTTGATGTTTTCATCAGCATGAATAAAGTCTACTTTTCAGTTTAGGCAATTGCTCATTCATTTCAAGAGCAGACATTATATGTCAACAAGTGTGGATCTGATTTAGGTGCTTTTTATATAACAAATCATGCAGTATTTTTTCCTGGTGTGGCAGTGTGATGTTGTTACACTAGATTATTTATGAGGCATTGTTGGAGCTATTCATTGAGGACAAAGGGGGGATTGATTTAATATTCAATGATTGAATATTAAATTCCCACACGCCATCACACTCATGAACAGCTGAACGCTACCACAGAACATTCTGGACGCAGTCTGTTACTAACATGACTATTATATACATTCCATATCCAGGACATTCTCCCTGACTCTATTCTTCTGTAACTGCACCTCTTATTTATCTGTGATAGTGTCTCAGAATACACAGTACTACTGTCTCTACCAGTGACTCTTCTGTTCCACATATTTATATTTATTTAATTTAGACTGCACTGTCCTTTACTGATGCACCCGGCACTTTACTGTTAATATACAACTCTGCACATTTTACAGGTGTGTGTGTGTGTGTGTGTGTGTGTGTGTGTCTGTGTGTGTGTGTGTGTGTGTGCACATGTATGCGTGTGGAGGTGGATGGCTATGTTGGATGTTTTTGTTTTTGTTACTTTGTAATGTTAGTTGTGAGCTACTGTAACCAAACACAAATTCCTTGTATGTGTGAGCATACTTGGCCAGATTCTGAATCTGATTCTGATTATTACTCCTGTAAATAATTCTAGTAAATAATTTTCTTAATTTTAGGACAGTTGTTTCTTTTATTCACTGTAATGTGTTCAGCTTCAGAAATCTGTAAAAAAAAGTTTAATCCATTAGAGCACACCTATATGGGCGGAGGTTCAGCAGCATTTGTGTGCGTGCAATATAACACAAGCTCAGCTGTTTAACAGGTGCAGCTGAGAGAGAAAGAGCTAACGAGGCCTGTTTACCGTTTTTGATGAACTTCAGTGTCTGTGTCATCACTCCAACTTAATTGAACCCACCCCTACATGACAAAGAAGTAAACCGTCACACTGGCATGATGCAAAGCTTTAGCCATTTGGTGTATAGACTTATAATTAATTATTTGGTTACTTCCACTTTTGGGACAATGTCCATTGGTAAAAGCACTGTCAAAACAAATTTAAATGAAATTTAATTTTGTGAAGCTATACAGTGTAGACACTTAAGAAATATATTTGCATATTTGAATTGATACTTTGTGTACTCTTAGTTACTTGCATATATGCACAGAAAAATACAGAGAGCATAGTAACCTCTTGAGCCTGTTAAAGCTGGGCTCTTAGTGAGTTTTGTATGTTAAGCTTAATTTGGTTTAATTTGTATATTCAACTTTGTTTGATTTTACTTTAAACATACATATAAAAGCATGTTATTATGTTACATGTATATGTGACATGTATTATGTTACATGTATATGTGAGCATTATGTAGCACCTTATTGTGGACTTCAGTGTGTTGTGGATATTAGCAGGATGCGATCATTAGTGTGTGGTGGACATTAGTGCATAGCTGTAGACATTGGTGTGTTATAGATTTTAGGTAGTTGTGGACATTAATGTGTTGTTTATATTACTGATTTATGGAAATAATTGTGGTGTGGAAATGACTGGAGACATTATTGTTTGGTGGACATTTTGTGTTGTGGACACTTTTGTGGACATTAGTGCATTGTGTGCATAATTGTGGTTTGTGGAAATTAGCAGGTTGTGGACATTACAAGGTTGTCCATATTATTGTTTTGTGGACAGTTGTGTGCATAATTGTGGTGCGTAAATTAGTGTGTTGGGAACAATATTGTTTGCGGACATTAGCAGGTGGTGGTCATTATAGTATTGTGGACATTACTGGGTTGTCCATATTATTGTGTTGTGGAAATTAGTGTGACAGTGTGGCCTTGTGGACAGTGTGTTGTGGACATTAGTGTGACATGGACTTTAATATTTTGTAAACATTAGTGAGTTGTGGACATTAGTGTGTTTTGAATATTAATCTGTGGTGAACATTAATTAGCAGACATTGTTGTGGACAGTATTGTGTGTTGTGGACATTATTAAGTTGTGGACATTACTGTGTTTTGATCATTATTGTGTGTTGGAGTTACAGGTTGTCTGTACCTGATGTGACCTATAATCTGTCAAATCTTTTAGGGGGGAAAAATAAAAATTTAAAACTTTGCATGTTTGCCTAAATATGCACACCCATAAACTATCACTTGTAAGCTAAATTGGTAAAGCAATTTTTTATTTTATGACAGCATTCAGTCTTTTTGGATAGGAGTATATCAATGTTACACTTGACTTGGCAATCTTTGTCCACTCCTTGCAAAAGTGCATCAAATGTGATTGTAAAGGTATCTCCTGTGTACAGGCCTTTTAGGTCAACCCAGAGATTTTCAGTTGAATTTAGATCTGGGCTCTGGCTGGGACATTTCACCACTTACATCTTGTGCCAGAATTGACTGATATTTGAAACTGTTCATAATTCACCTTGAGTAAAGCCTCTGTTCCATCCGAAAATAAATAAATAAATAAATAAATAAAGCAAAATGCTGCCTCCAGCATGCTTCACAGTGAATATGGTGTACTTTTAGTGATGCGACACCATAGCACATTTTCCCACATGCTTTCAGCAGACCTAATGGTTTATGAAAAAATGTAACTGGGCTTGGATGCTTTGTTTTGTTTGTTTGGTGAAAAAATGCAACCCACACCTATGCAGTATACAGGAGATGTAGCACAGAACCAGTACTTACCACATATCCCTGCAGCTCCATCAATGTTGGCAGCCTCCTGGACAGTTTTTTTTGTCTTTTCATGACTTTTATATCCATTGTAAATATCTTGTTGTTGTTTCAGTGCTGAAATAAATCAGTTGACGCATGAGGCAGCTGTATGACTTTTGTTGTGTAGTAAATGGAAAGTCTCTTCCATTTCTCTTCTGTCAGGTAAAATAAGTGCTGTTGAATTTCCATTTCCTCTGTTACCTTTTTTTTAATTAATATATTTGATATGATTTATTAACATTTAGAACACAGACTTAGTGTGTGTGTGTTTGGCTCCTCAATAAGAATGCAGGTGTGTATTCTGTCATTATAGGGCTTCATGTCACTAAAGGTGAGTAATGCTCACTTTGTTCTGATGCTACTAAAATATCGACATTTAAAGTAGATGGAAACATACATGCATGTGACTATGTGTTGCACCATGTGTTGCAAGAAATAAAATCTTAGTAGGGGAATCTATTAGTTCACTGCATGCAATCCCTAGTAAAAATTAAGTATATTTTAATGTACTAGAAATTTACTTAAATTTCAGCAAGTACATTTTAAGCACATTATTGTTTTTTTGTGCTAAGTGCAAAAAATATATATTAAAAATGTAATAATTACAAGTACATTTTACCTCAGTACTACATAAGTGTACTTAAT
>JAOVVF010044996.1:0-19278 GCA_028565595.1 Duopalatinus emarginatus
GTGTGTGTGTGTGTGTGTGTGTGTGTGTGTGTGTGTGTGTGTGTGTGTTTTAAAGACATTGTGATATAAAATGTCAGACTGAAAGTGAGGGTATAGAAAATTTTGAAGACATTGTGATATAAAATGTTGGACTGAAAGTGAAGAACAGTGTTCTGCAGCACAACTGGCAACGGTCCCAGAGGAAATGTATTAAACATGGTAATTGTAAGTTTATATGAGAGTTCAGTATCTCTGCTTACTGTTGGGCTTCATCTTCTGCCCCCTTAAAATCACAATCCAGAAAGGGCAACAGCAAGAGTCAAAGCAGGAACTTCTCTTTCCTGAGGCACTGATAACACAAGCACTTCTCAAAGGTGCACTGTGTGTTACATTATGGGTGAACTTCTCCACTCAGGTGGAAAGCCGTCTTACTTAACAGATCTGATGTGTTTTAGACGTGTGAATGACTGGCAACTTATCCAGCCAGGTTTCTCTGTCTTCCGACCAAGTCTGTGGCCCAGTAGTAGGATAAGCGGCTTAGATAATGAATAAATCGGTGCATTTATTTATTTATGGTTATGTTAATACAGAATGGAATAGGATTGGAAAACAAAGCTATCTGTGTTTGGTTAAAGTGGGTTGTTTACAAGTATTCTTTTGTGAAATGTGAAAAGAACAGCATGACCAGCATCAGTAACGGTGGAAATCTGGCAAAGCGAGGGCTTAAATGCAGCTAAATATAGCCATCTGTCACCAATCAGTGCTCAGAGAAAATGTGTTTATGAGTTTTAACTCCTGCATTAGCATAGTGAAGTCTTAAGTAAATGATCAGAGCTGTAGAGAATAAAGTGGCCTTAAATGGAATTCTTGCCCCCCCCCCCCCTTTCTATCTGTGTGTGTGTGTGTGTGTGTGTGTGTGTGTGCGTATATCATTATTAGAGCCAAATCTACCATCTACATCATGTTAGGAATAGATAACAAATTGCTACTGTATATCAGGTCAAAGTTAAATCATCTTTTAATGCGACTTTAAAATTTGGAGGTTAGGGCCAATATTAGATGTAGCCATTGACAGTAATACACACATTGTGTACGCAAGAAAACTGGATCACAAGACTGATGCTTGGTAGGTCCACCACAGGAGTGTAGGACTGCAGAAATATGACGAGGCATGGACCCCAGAAGCTTGTGGAAATATTCTGTTGGAACGGAAACACCATACTGCTGAGGAATTGTAAAACATCTCAGATAGATGTTTCTTTAACCATAATTTGGCTTCTTTGTTTTTTTTTTTTTGGGAAGAGACCAAACTAATTAGAATAAATGCAGGACATGAACAGGTGTAACCCGGCACACGGGGGCTGGAGCTAATCCCAGCATCCTAGATGAAGACAGGGTACACCATGGACAGGTCGCCAATCCATCGCATGGCCAACATACACTCACACCTACAGGCAATTTAGAGTAACCAATCAACCTAAAGTGCATGTCATTGGACTGTGGAAGGAAACCCATTCAATCATGGGGAGAAAATGCAAACTCCACACAGAACAGCCGGGACCAGGAATCAAACCCATGCTGTGATCGCCATGCTGTGCACTAACCACTACACCACCGTGCAGTTTATATATCTACACTGGCAGATACCACTGTATGTGTACAAAATGTAATACACAAGAGGTCAGCCATAGACTTGTGGTTAAGAACCTGCCTTAAGACCAGAAAGTCCCAACAAGACTCGACTGAAGTGCCCTTGAGCAAGGCACCTAACCCTCCAGATAAGGGGCTGCCTATCACTTTGGACATGTGTGCTCACTGCCCGGTAGTGTTTACTAGTGTATATGTGTGTGTTCACTGCATAGATGCGTTAAATGCGGATGTGAATTCCACTGTCTACTGCATAGTGGCCAGAAGAGTATTCACTTTCACTTTCAGTTAAGTCTATATGAAAGCTTCCAAACAAAGGAAATAAAATCCTAAAGTTGTAATTATGTCAATAGTCAGGATATAATATTATTAACCAAGTTTTCCCTTCCGCTTCACTTTTTCTCATTACATTCCTGCAATACAACATGTTCCAAAGGTTATACTACCACCTGCTCCAGGGGTTATACAACACACCATGAATATCAACATAGACTGAGAAAAATTATTTCTCCCAAATAAAATGTCTGCAAAGGTTCACGCCAGGACCTCTTGAGTCCTGGTTTAAAATGAAGTATCAAATTAAAGTTGTGTTTCCTTTAGTTTGTGCTCGAATCAGTGTGTATCAGTTGTGAAAGCCGTGATATATCTGCATCCAGAGGGTCTGTATGCCAGTGATTCTCTGTGCTACGTGTGTACTCAGGTTCCAGCGTGGGCTTTTTTGCGGCTTTGGGCCATTTTAAAAGAGAATTTACTTTAACTGTACAATTCTACAGCTTTATAGACCTAGCCACGAAATGCTCGTTTTTCATTGCTGTGAATTTGTGCCCGGTCTTATTGACGGGACCTAATGAAATGTGAAATGTCAACTGTGGCAAGAAATTTCAGCTCCTGGAAAATGGAGTTGAGAAGAGTGCAATGAAGCGTAGGGTGGGAACGCGGGCTGGTTATTGCAGATCAGTCATATAGGCTGCTCCAGGGATCCTAACTGAGACCTTGAGAGAGAGAGAGAGAGAGAGAGAGAGAGACAGCACATTCTATCTGGCACATTAAACAGTATAACCATGTATGATAGAGTATTTCTTTTTTTTTTTTTACATGCAGCACAGTGTTATGTCACCCTAGTCAGTTCATAAATATTTCTTTTTATATTAACTGATGTGAAAGATAACTGTCAAGGGTTTCCTAAAGATATTTCTCTATTTGAAAGAATACATTGGCTTATATAAATTCTGTCTTTTCAAAAGCAAAAACGAACATATATACTTACAGGCCACTTTAGGAGAATTATACGTCACAACAAAACTACAACATTTTTTATTTTTATTTTTTATATCAGGCATGCTCTCCCTGTGTCCTCCTGGGTTTTCACTGGGTGCTCACCTAGTGACTCCAGCTTTCTCCCACCTCCAGAAAAACACACATGGTAGGCAAATTGGATATGCTAAATTGCCCCTAGGTGTGAGTGTGTAAGT
The DNA here is from genome assembly GCA_028565595.1 of Duopalatinus emarginatus. Lineage (NCBI taxonomy): Eukaryota > Metazoa > Chordata > Actinopteri > Siluriformes > Pimelodidae > Duopalatinus > Duopalatinus emarginatus. The sequence continues at coordinate 3,099 of JAOVVF010044996.1, forward strand.
AAATGAGTGTGTGTGTGTGTGAACCCTGTGATGGATTTGCTCCCGGATTTGAACCCTGTGATGGATCTGTTCAATGAGCGTTCCCGCCTTGCGCATGGTGATTCCGGGTGGGCTCAAGTGGATAAAAAAAATGACTGGCTGACTATATGAAACATTGTGTAAGCTATGTAATGTATGCTGTAGTAGAGCATTTTGTTATACTATAAGCTCTTAGATAAAAGGACACTTTGAATGGCTTGTGTCTGATGTGTCGTGCAGATCTCTCGAAACAGTATTGTCCCAAGCATTCAGCTCATCCGAGTAAGGCTTAGTCTCAGGATTAGTCTCGGTTCAGGCAGTGGAAGATGGGTTTTCTTATGCCACTCATAAACCTTGGAGTAGTATTTCATTGTAAGGAAAGTTCTGGAAGCCACTAGATGAGCATTTCCTGTCAACTAGAACAGTTTTAGGAAGCTGAGAGCCTTATTTATCTTAGCTTTCTATATTGTTTCCTGTAAAAGAACAGAAGTTCTATTTATCCCCAAACTCTATTTATTGAACTTTAAAGGAGACAAACCAGACTGACAATATGATAATATACACTGTCTGCCCACCCCAGAAAGGTCACCATTTGGATTTGGAGTCTCTGGAGGCAGTGTTATGATCTGAGGTTGCTTTAATTGGTCAGGTTGAGACTATAAAAGAAATAAATAAAAAGAAATTAGCTGAGCACCTGAAATGTAGTAAAAGAGCAAGTTCCCCACCAGTGGACCATTATTATGGACATATTCCATCATTCCAACATTTATCATTCTGTGAAAAAGTGATTCAGAAAGCACGGATTACACCCATGAATTGGCCACCATTAAATGTTGAATGTTTTGGTGAAGACTTTACGGAATGATTTATTTCTTTCGTCTGCCAAAAACAGGTACAGAAATAAATATTGTGAGGTTGCATAAGGTTGGCGAAACAATGGCAAAGTGAATGTATGACATAATCAAAGTAAAGGTGGTCCAACAAAATATAAGCATGGGGGGCAGAAAATGGATTGAATAGACATATATAAACACAAAAAAACAGTCACAAGAAAAACAAAGAAACACAATATGTACAATACATTTTACAATACACAATTTAGACATGTGGTGGTGCTGGGGGGTATTAATCACTAATGATTAATTATCAGTATTAATTCTATGTAATTAATACTAATTGCTTAGAAAACAGGGTAACAAAAATAAGAAAATCAGAAGAGATAAAAGAGTCATTGTTCAGAGACTAAAAGTTCACATACTGTATAGTGTTAAGATTTTACAGGTATTAGAGAGTCTGACTACAGTTAAGTAAACCTAATGAGCTATATTAGATTGCCGTATATCAGGGGTTGGAAACATGTGGCTCCTGATCCATATGCGGCTCTTTTACTGGTATCTCGTGGTTCAACGACAACATTAAAAATTTAAGTAAAAAAATAAATAATCCTCCTTTTCAGTAAAATAAAGCTTTGCTGAGCACAGTCTAACATCCAGTTCTAACAAACATTTATCAATAAATAATCTTAAACACTGGAGTTACATTATTAATGCTGCTAATTTACCAACTTTTAACGGGCAGAGAAAAGAACGATTTAAGACGAACATCAACAATTAAGAGAATGAAGAGTTATTTGCATTTATAAGCACTTCAGCTGGTTTCCTAATACATGGAGTTACAACAAAATACAGAAAAGTTTGTGACGCTGAAGTCAATTTCTCACTCACCAGCTACTTGTTAGAATTTTTCAGTTACACCTTAACCTGGCCCTGAGGTTCCAAAAAGTAACTGCTGCACCAGATGGAATGAAAGATCCTAAAGTCGATCACTAGAAGATATTATACAAGCACCTATTCTACTTTTGCAGAAACGTATCCTGCCAGAGATATAAGATAAAGCAGATATAGCTGAGCTAAAGCTTAAGCAAAGCAAACAAGTCTCTTAGCCTATATTAGGGCGGAAACACATTTTTACAGTGTGCTTGGAAGGTCGCTGGTTCGAGCCCCGCCTAGGGCAAGACACGACTGAGTTGCCCTTGAGCAAGGCACCTAACTCCCTCAACTGCTCCCCAGGTGCTGTGGTTTGGGGCTGCCCCTTAGTGTGTGTGTGTGTGTGTGTGTGTGTGCGCGTGTTTCATTGCACGGATAGGTTAAATGCAGAGGTCACATTCCTCTATCTGCAAGCACAGTAGGCAAATAGTTCACTTTCACTTCACATTAGTACATACTAAGGCATATTTAGAGTCAAGATGGTAAAACATTACTTCAGTAAAGTGCACATTAAATGTTGTGGCTCCCAAGGTGGTGTGATTTTGCACATGCAGAAGATTTATGAGCCCTCACCAGTACACCACCCTAAAGTCCTACTGGAATCTCCTCACCTAATTCCAGGTAATTTTCCAGTAACTTTTCCAATCCATTTACGACTGACTTTAACCAAATGATTTTATGTGAGTTACTGGCAAGAAGTGGAAATAATTTGTGTGTGTGTGTGTGTGTGTGTGGGGGGGGTGTATCCTGTATACAAACTCTTATATATAGTATCCCGAGAGTTTTGGTTTGTCGTTTTGGTGAAACCTTAAATGTAGATTCTGCTACATAAAATCCTGCGCTTCCTTATCAGAGACATTTTAAATTCAGCCCTTGTAAAAATCTGTCAAATATATTCAACAAACTCTTGAAGAGCCCCTTGTTTAAGGCGTCTTCTTAATTGTTTCATGTTTAGACTCTGAATTTAGTCCCCTCCTGTATTGCCTGAAATTGCATTCCCTATAGAGCGAGCTTTTGTCTTTTTAATAGGTTGTTGTGGTTAAGCTCCATGTCAGGGTGTTCTGCAGATCCATAGAGCAAACTATAGCTCCCATTGTTATTATCTCAGCTTTTGTTTTAAGAAAAAAGTCTAAAGTTGATTTTACAGAACTGTAACAATTAATCATAAATTGCCGTCTGCCAAAATAAAAAAGGTATCATAAATGTATTCAAGAGGAATTTGACCTCCATCTGTGCAATAAAATGCACATACAAGTAAACACACACACTAGAGGGCAGTGAGCAAACATGACCAGAGCGGTGGGCAACCCTATTTACGGCACCTGGGAAGCAGGTCCCTTGCTCAAGGGCACTTCAATCACATCATGTTAGTTGTGGGCATTAAACCAGTGACCCTCTGGTCACCCATTTATCTAATGCAGTGTCATGGCTCTGGCCTCTGCCCCTTTTCAAGCCATGTGCCCCCAGCCTGAGATACAACTTCTGAAATTCCCTCTGGGCATGCAAGGTGGCCATGCTCTGCCCTGTTACTTCTATTCGCACCCATTTTCAGTCTTGACTTTGTTCTGTTCTTTGTGTTCTGCACCTGTTTTAAACCCATTGATTACATTCCTCATTCATTTTAAGTTGCCCTCTTCCCTTGTTTCATGTATTAAAGCCACTCTTTCCAAAGTATCAGGATACCACATTGCCACTGCACCATGCCGGTCTACCTTGTAGGTTACTTTGTAAAGTGTTTGCCTGTCCATCAGCACAGGTCCAAAAAAAAAAAAATCTTGAAAGCTTTTCACAGCTCTTCTTGCACTTCCACTTACCACCAGCCTTTTGGTTCAATTTATTCGAAACAAGAGCCCTCCGAGAGCCAGCATGACACAGACATCATACAAACACTGCAGCTTTCTATGTGCACCACTGACGCATCTATTAAAAGGAAGCAAAGGAACCAATATTGATTCTAGTTCAAACGTTGGTAAATGAAGACACATAGTCCTGTATCAGCTTTCAGACAGGTTCGGGGGTGGATTAGAAATATGCTGACCAGTAATTGCAACCCTGGAGAAATAGAAAGGACAATAGCTCTAGTAGGTATTAACATTTTCAAGCTTTTAAAACTCTTTGATATAAGCCGACCAGCTGAGACAGAAATAAACAAAAACAGGCTACTGTGTTGTGTTTGTGTGTTTGTATTTCCCAGAACACTTAACAGTGTTTAAATTTAAACACCTATGAGAATTCCTTAAAATATTGCATGTTATTTCAGCTGAGTTCCACTAAAATCCTACTGTAATTCAAAGTTTTTTTGTTCAGTCATGTCTGCAGTAAGCTCGCTCAATAAACACAGCTTCACGATGTATATGTTATATGCATGTGTCTGGAATTGTGTCCACTGGCTAAACATTACAGTTATGTGGTCAGACTTATTTTTTTTTTTTATCAGCTACACTGGGGCCCATTCAAGTTCTTGTCACCTTCCATACCACTGCTAAATCTCTCTTTTTCATGTCAGAGATGCTCTGTTCTGGGCTTGCTCCGTATGATATATCCCAAGTGACCTGATTTTCTGAGCGGTGCTCATGTTAAGTGTTCTGTCTCTGATCCTCCCACTCACTGCCATTAGATAAAGTGCTGTGTTTTAGACAGATTTTAGACAGAATAAGATCTCCTTGGTATTGGATCACTCCCAACTTGCTCTGTGTGTAAACATGTGGGTCGGTACATGTGCTATGTCTCTCACTCTCTCTCACTCCCTCTCGCACTGTGTGTGTGTGTGTGTTTATTTCTGATTAAGTCTCCCTCGGGCTGCTGGTTCTGTAGTAGATCCAGATTGACTAGGCTATCATGGTGACATTCCATCATTGGATCTCCAGATGAAAGCAGCTGTGAAACCTGATAAAAAAGCAGGCTTGACAGCCAGCTAGAGCAGAGAACAAAGGCAAACCTACATGCATCATCTACATGCAAAAAAGAATAAAGATAGATCACACAAAGCTTTCTACTGATATGATGAACAGTTTTGAAAGCATCTGTGTATTTTGTGATGTTTCAATATGTGTGGAAACCATCTCAGAGACATGTCTTTTGGGTTAATACATTTGTAAGAAATCTCAGCCCATTATTTAGGAGTTACAGGAATAATGATAATAATAATAATACAAATATTCACTAACCTCTAGGCCATGGCTGACCCCCTATTTAGACAGTCAACCAAAAAGGTTTTACAGAATATTTGTAACATTTTAGCAGCAACCTCTGCTATACAAATATACAACAAACAATTAGCAAACAATTTTATTATTTATTAACCAGCTGTTAAAATATTACAGATATTTTGTTGCTATATTCATGAATCACATACTCTGCACACAATCTGTTAAATGATCTCATCAAGGTGGGCTGGGACACAATTACAGGTGTTTTTAACAATCGAGCAGACAATTCCAAAACGCAGTCCAAAAATTTAAGTGAACAAACTGGGAAAGGGTCAGGTGATCAAACAGGATACAACAGGCAGAGATACGAATCAAGGTCACAAACTAGAATCACTGGAGTAAAAAACAGAACAGCTACACTGAATGAAAGACATTCTGTCTTTCTGTCTGGTTGGTGTGGCACAGTGGCATCACCATCTTCCATGTGAGAGACCTGGGTTTCATTCCTGGTCTGGGCAAGACCCCTAACACTTGGCCTACCTGTAATACCAGTAACCAGTAAGGTGCTCTGGAAAAGAGCATCTGCCAAATGTTGTAAATGTAAATGAATGAAAGACCGGGTTTCAATACACACAGTGAAACACTGTGTGGAATTGGGAACTTAACAGGCAGGGAAAACACTCATTAAAACATTGGGATGGGAAACAGATGGGTTGCCATGTACTGGGTATGGTCATCTTGCATGGCTGCTGGGCATCCTGGGAATCAGTGATATGGCTGGAATACTGAGAAAAAAAATACTAATGCAGCCAAATTAAGTATATGTCATTAATTATTTAGGTCATGACATAATGGCATGGTTATTATTTGCCTTCATACACTGATGTATTCAACTAACTGTTTCAAACTAATAAATAAACATACACAAGAGACTATTTTGATGTATAGTGTACTGTCACTGGCTGGATAAGAGAAGACATAAAAGTATGTTTACTTCATTTATACTAAAACTTCTGTCTTATCAACACTTTCCATACTAGGCTGCTGTCTCCGCAGTCACTCCAGTGTTATGTCAGCTCATTTGTGACTGCAGTGCAAGAAAAAATGGCTGTCCCACTTTCTGATTTACACAAAAGAAGAGCAGCGTGAAGTGAAAAAGGTTCAACAATCAACCATGCTCATTAGAGTGAGATGCTCAGTGAAGAGCCGAAGTCTAAAAATTTAAACAAACCACAGAGGACTGCTATCCAGGGGTGTTGTGTTGTTGCATACACGTCCGCACACCACTGTCCAGACTGTCTCCTTATAGTCCTGATCTTACCCTATCAGTCTATCACTGGTTTGGTCCTCCGAAAGAAGCCCAGACGATAAAGATCCACGTCTGATAAAGACATGAAGACAGCAGTGCATTTGTGGCTCTCAGCTCAGCCTTGAACAATTTTAATAAGGGAATATGAAAGTTTGTTGACAGATGGACAAAGTGTATTGTAAAATAATATATTTGTCTTTTCCAAAAGCTGATTAAAAGAAATTCTACAACCAGAGTGCAGAAAATTTTGGACTCATCCTTAATTTTTTTAAGCAGTGTACATACAGTATTTTCCACCCTGTTAGCTTTTAATGTTTAAGACACATAATAAATGAAGAATGACACGTTTTTGCAGGTCCTTTTTTAATTCTCTCGTTCTCTCTATTTAGGGTGTCCAGTAGCTATTAAACGAGTGCGGAGCAACAAAAGGATGGCTCTAGCAACAGCGGCGCTGGTGGCTATGGAATCAGACGTGACCCAGAGGCCATCAGCCTCCTCAACTCACCCTTTACACTTGCTGTCACTGTCACCCATTAAGATTCCACTTCTGACATCTCCTAACCCAGGTAAGAACAGGCTCCTTTATTCATCTGAAGCAGATTTAAAAAGCCGTCTTTCTTTATATAACACTAAACAGGCTGCTCTCGGTTCACATATGCCATATAACATTTTTCACCTACTCTTCAGTGACCCTTCAGTCCAGTTAAAAGTAAGGTTCAGTGATTTTTTTTGTTAAGATTTTGTCATAGCTCCATTCACATTATGGCAGATGCCAATAAAAATATGCTTAAAGGTCAAACCCTGGAACTCTGATCACTGGGGTGCAAACAAATAGTGTGATCTACCACCCAAACACTCAGGATAAAGAGGTGACATTTCTTGCCTGTCGACTATATCGCCTGGTGTGGTCTTAGGCTAGGAAATTGTGTGTGGTTTGAGGCTTGACTTTAAAAACAAGTATGTGAAAAGAAAGTAACAGTTGAAGCAAAAACCATTACTCAGTTTCACAGCCTAACCCAACTTCATCATTACACTCACACCTCAATTATACATTTTGTCATACTTCTGACATACCTCTGGCATGTGAGTATATACATGTGCTAATCAGTCTGAAACAAGACACAGGTGAGAATGATCAGAAAAAAAAATGTGACGGGTCATGTGGTGTGCAGGGGGTACTGGGTAATGAAGTCCTGACAACCTCTTTATTTTCTACCATAATAATAACAAATTCATCTTAGTGTTATTGAACACATCTGAGATGCCAAGCAACATACTGAGAATTCAGAAATTCAGAACAGAATTGTGGACTGTTTTGCAGGAAGTATGGTATTCTGTTGTTAAAATAATATAGTGTCATGTATACATATTGTTTACATATTGTATACATATTTACATACATTTTATATTTTCCTTTTTTGTCATTCAGACATGCTATTTTTTTTTCATAAACCTTGATCTAGAAAACTGACCCTCTTAAATCTGGCAAGTTTCAAACCCTATCTGAAAAAGTGTTGAAGGGTCTGGTCTTTTATCATAAGCAAATAACTAGGACCTTGTAAAAATGCCAGATGTTTCTGAAAGCTGGAAAAGCTGGCATATTTTCTTTCAGACTTTTTATTTATTTTTTTATTTCTAAATCCAGTGTAAAACATTTTTTCCTCTGGCAATTGAACAGAGCTTGAACCTAAACCCAAATATTCTTGTCTGAGTCCATTAACAATGCCATCAATCACTAGTTAAACTTGTCCTCTCCAGACCAGATTGTGTCCCTTTTGCTATCATTCTGAACCTGCCCCCATTTTCTGGCCCAAGATCAAACCCACTTATTCTTTGTCATCACTGCTGACCTATTTTGCAATATTTTTGGCTCGACAATTATGAAAAGTTTTTGCACAAAACCTGTTATGTGGTGATTTATTATAGCAAATGCTGGATTCAGGCGAGATCATTCATTTGTATGAATGATATTTTTGCATGTTTATTCAGTTAGGTATATCAGAGTGCTTTCGAATTCTTGAATCTGATTGGTCAAAAGGTATTGATTAATTTTCCTTACGCACTGCTCTGATAATAGTTCTGGCTTAATAATGCACTTCTTCTAATATGTTTTCCTTTTAGAGCAATAACCTACACAGGGATGTACATGGCAGACAATTCACATAATCTAAAGCCCATTCAGATGAGAGTAGGTTTACTTTGGGGAGGTGGGGTAATAAAATTACCAGAGTTTCTCAGTGATTTTAGTCCCGCCTGGGTGCGGCATGTCAGTCATTTTTACAGACTGCCCTCTCCTGAGTCGGTAAACATTTCGCTGACTTTTATCTTCTGTAAAACTAGGTATAAAATAACCCTAGGCTATATTAATCCTGCGTGAATTGACATGTGTTTAAATATTCTGTCAGATTCTGTGAAAAATAAGTTTTCAGTGTATGGAGGCACTTGAGGAGACGTAGGTGCATATAGGGTCCAAGCCTCTTCTCTGTATAGTTTTTAATGCACTTTCTGTATTTCTGTTTCATATAGTCGATGGTGAGGAACCATATGTTCAGGCTGGTTTTAAAATCAACATTTACCCCAAACTGTCATTAGGCACAAATTTTTAGCCCTTGTTCATTTTTGAGCAGTAATAGGTATGTTTCTTGGAGGTGACAGCATAGCACCAATTACGTATCCACTCTCATCTCAGTCTCAGCTCAGTCAATTCACATTGCGTATCCCATGTGAATTAGTCATACATTTTACAGACGTTCTGTAGTAAAATTACATTGCTTCACCTTCCTGTGTAAAATGAATCCCATCTGAATAGGGCTTAAGACTAATACTGAGGGAAAAAAGGTGTAACAAAGAAAATCATATAACCATTTATACAGTAAAGCTTTCTGTAAGGACGTTTTTTGTTTGTTTGTTTTTTTAACATCTGTGGAAGTAGTCTCTATTTTTTAGGTTTTCAAATATCAGTATGGTTTGTCCGACATGGCAAATCCTTAAGGATTTGGACGACGATGTCTTCTGGTTTCTCTGTAACATGACAAGCTACCTTTTGATATTTTATCTACATAAACAAAGAGAACATGAGAAAAAAAATAAAGCTGCTATAATTAAATTAATCCTGAAGGAGAATGCCTGCTTGTCAAGTTAGTGATCTAAAGCTCAAACGCAGTTAGTTTATGTAGCAGGACATCGATCTGAAGCACACAAGTCCATGTCTGAACAGCTCAAAAGGAAATGAAGGTTTTGGAGTGACCGAGTCAAAGCCATGATTAAAATCCCATTGAGATGCTGAGGCAAGATGAACAGGTTATACTTGAAAACCCTCCAATTTAGCCAAACTAAAGAAAAGGGGCAAAAACAGACACTCGTCAATACGTGGGGGACACAAGTGCTGTTACGATTTGCCACTAAGGTGGATTTAGGTGCGGCAGGCTAGTCCAGAGAAGTGACTAGTACGGAGAGGCCAACGTTGAGAGTATGAAGGGTGCTTTTGTGCACAAATAATAAAATTGGGTTTTATGTTGAATACTACTGATAATAGTAAGAAATAATAATTTTAGGTGAAAATGTTCCCAAGCAGGATTTGAACCTGGCTTATCAGGTGGCAACCTAGGATCTTTAACCAGAGCGCCACTAGGCCACTTTGTTGTGCATTGAAATAAAACAGAGAAAGAGAGGCAAAGAGGAAAAAGCCCGTGGACTGGATGAGATAGTGTGGCGACTTTCCCGGCGTGGAGATGTCCCCCAAAAGGAGTCACACCAAGCACCTAACCTCTCCTTGACACAATTATTACCTCGGGCCTTTGGGCCCTACAGGACAATCTTCTATGAGGCCCGTCGTTTACCAGTTTGCCCTGACTGCTTACCTGGTGCAAGAAAGCACGAAAATCTAAGGGTGTGATGGGGAACCCTGGCTGAAGCTCTGCTTAAAAAGAGTCTCAGCCAGGTGATTCCCATCAGGTCTAATTGCCCCTGAGCTCCATGGGACACCCAGAGGCGACCAGCTGAATAGGTCGGCTCTCTCTGGTGGCATCAAAGGAAATTGACCAACCCCAAACAAGTGCAGGTGTTTTAATAAAAGTCAATGCTAATTCCAGGCAAACTAATTCAAAACACAGTCTGAATAGCTTGGTCTGGCAAACAGAATGTCAGACGCAAAAACAGAGAATAAAACATTAGCAAATCCAAAACCAGAAATAACACACATAGTAAACTACAGCTTGGTTCAGTCTACTGAACACTTTGCAACTCAAATGTGAACTGAAAGGTACCAGTAACTAAAAACAGCCGGAATAAAATATAATCAGCGACATAAAACAGGTGTGAAAAACATAAACTAGCATTCAGGGGAGGGAGAACTGGTGTAACTAAGAGAGTTTGTCCTGGGAACAGATATGTCAGATACCGCTGGGGATTCTAGGAACTTGGGTCTGACGTTGTAGTCACCAAATGAAAGCCTGAATTGGTTGATGCACTAACATTAGATTATATTTTAGATAAGATTAGTACAATATGAAAGAAATAAAACAATACATTAATGTAGTCAGTTTTGGGATGGTATCAGTAACTCCACACTGTGCATCAAGCTACATAAGAGGTTGATTAATTTCCAGTAACAGCACATCTGTCATGGTTAATTCCTTACTTAGTACAAAGGGCTTCTAGATTGTCCACAAGTTTCTAGTTTGTTCGTCAAGTAGCCTTGCATCTTATAACAACGTCTCTTGTTTTTAAGTCTCCTAAAGGAGCTCTTACCCATAATTCCTCTGTGTATATATAGAGGCCAGTATCTTAATGCTGCACTGTGGTAAGTTTCTGACCCATCCGGAGAAGTGTCCTTGACAGTGGTCTGAATGCAAATTTGCTAATATGATATGCACAGATTGAGAAAACTAGGCCTTCAAGCCACACACACACACACACACACACACACACACACGCACACAATGCAGACAAACTGTACTGCTCTCACTTTCTGAGGTTCATATAAGTAGCATCAAGTATTAACACTTATAAATGAAATCTCACACAGCAGGAATTTAATTTGTGCTGCTCTTAGAGTTCTTTTGGCAATCACATGTTCCTGAGGAAATTAAATGTTCTTTCAGAAATAAAACGGTGCTAGCTGGATGTCCTGTCACACGCTGAGCTGGTTTCAGGGATAGCTTTCTCACTGTTTGAATGATAGATCTTAGACAAAAGATCGTACTTTTCTTTTACCACCCTGATTCACACCGGTTTGAATCAAGGGTCAGTGTATTGGATAAATTAAAACTAGGTGTGTATATGTATCAATTCATACATCTCTCCTGCATGTGATTACCTGTTTTTATTTAAATGTATTTATTTATTTATTCATAATGTAGGATTGTTACATGGAAGTAAAGTTTTCATTTGAGCATTTCTAAAATGACAAATTAAAGGAAACAGCAACATAAAGTGCCTTACTAAGGTGTTCAGCTACAGATTCAGTCTTCCTTTGTCCTTAATTTACACGTCTCTGGAACTATAGTAAATTCCCCACAAAAAAGTAGCCCATCAGTAGAGTGCTGTCTAACCTACGACATGCTGTTCAACTGACTTGAGTTCCGGTGAATGCAAAAGCCATAACATACCAGTTACCCAGTCAGTCAGTCGTTCTCATACCTGCTTCATCCAGTCAGGGTCATGGTTTGTCTTGAACCCACTCTGAATCATTGGATGCAAGGCAGGAATACCCCATTGACAGAGTACCAGTCCACTACAGGGTACTCACACATTCACACCCAGGGCTATTTAGCACATCCAGTTCACTTTCCATGTGTGTTTTTTGTAGAGGTGGAAGGAAATCAGAGCACACAGGGGAAAAAATGAGTACATGAGAACACAGTATGTATGTGTATGAGAGAACATGGGAGAGCACATCAAACTTCAAACACCAGAACGAGGATCCTGGATCCACAACCCTAGAGCCCTGGAGCATTGTAGCACACACTGTCTGAGGTGCCACTGTGTCGTCCTAGCCACATGATTTACATAATTATTATCTTCATCAGTGCATTCAGTCATCGACTGTGTTTTGTAGAGTGGGCGCTATTTTCATTGGACTTGTCACCAATATGAGCATAACATCATTACTGCTCATAGCTCAACTCTACTGGATGTCTGGACTATTTTTGTATTGTAAAAATGCTTTCTTTTGTAAATGTGATTTTGGTAGATTTGGCAACACTGAACATAAACAACAAGCGTATTAAGTGTAGCCACTTTTCCTGTGTGCATCTTTGCAAATATAAACACATCAATCATCAGCAAGTATAAAAATCTCGATGTAAAGCTGTAGGCGAAAAATAAATTAAAGTATAAGGAATTGGCGGAGGTTACTCTAACCCCTGCCAATTCCTTCCCTCAATAGCTAGCACATATATATGTGTAACTCTGTAGTCAGTAAGTACTTAAAACGTGGAGGAAGTAGTCAAAGCGTGAGAAAAATAGTTATGGTTGCAGTGTATATCATGTGAGTCAGAAAGTGGCCCAGGGGGATCTTTTGCTATAAGAGACAAACCCAGCCAAACAAAGCAGTTCATTTTTTCCACAGGTAAAAAATACTACATCTGCACATATTATGATCATGTTGATAAATTTAATTTGTCATTTTGACAGCAGGATAGGCCACTTCAGACCCACTACAAACAGTCAACAGTCCTGTAAAACAGTTTATAGATTATCTAATAAAAAATGACTAACTGTAACAGTCATTATGGTCGGTTGATGATGGTTGATGAGAGTCACTTGGGAGGCTGTTGGCTAAATAAAATGTTATCACTAACAATATTCATAACTCTTGTAGAGAATAAATTGTGCTTTTTCGTTTCAGAGAAAAATCACTTATGTTATGAGAGGTGTATAGTCAAAGGGTGGACCGTGGCCTGGTTGTAGACCAGCATAGTGTTTCACTGGACTGAATAAGTACTTAAAAATGTAGAACTCTATGCCAGCAGCATTGACTGGAATGTCTCCACCAACAAGTTTAGTCCTGCTTTGTTACTAATTCGTATGCCTGAAATATTCCTAATGAACTTGAACCAGGAAGGAAAAGATTGAAGAATAAATATTTCAAAAAACATTTGACTGTAACTGGATCAACTCCAAAATCTAATCAGTTCATCTTTGTTTTACAGGATAATTTCATATCTCCATATACAAATATTTAACTGCTTCAAATTGTCAAGATGTCCTAAAATAACCTCAGCCAGATAGATACAAAGATGGACACATTAATGCCCATACATACAGTACAACCTGATCCACATGTGTACCACTAATAGTGTAGGATCCCCAGCAACTCAGTGCAGCAACTCAGTGCAGCAACTCAGTGCAGCATCAAAGACGGTATAGTGGTATTTGTAGGAGCTGGGAAGGACACTTCAGCTCCTGTGAATTAAACACCTACACCGATCAGTCTTGCACTACTGCTTCAGCCCTTCCCTCACTTCAGTATTAACCCTGAACACTCAGATCATTCTTCACTTTCTATTTAAGCACTGCTGCCAATTTCACCATGACAGTGTAATTAACAATAGAATGACAGCACATGCAAAGATGCATGCAAAAATACATACATATCCAAGAAAGACTTACTTGCAGTTTAAAATATAAAAACATACAACTTCTACTGTATAAATACTACTTCAGGCATAACATTAACACTGCCTGCCTAAACAGCTGCCAAAACTCCACATGACCTCTGGTTCTGGCGTTCTGTGGTATGTGGCACCAAGACATTAGCAACAGATCCTTCTGTGGATCTTCTGTGAGATTAGTCTATCTTTCACCTTCATGCACACCACTGAGTCTTGGGCGCCCATGACTTGTTGTTACGCTTCATACTATCTACTGTATACTGGTTACATTCTGTGGTGATACTGACCTGGTTGTCTAGACATGGTTGGTGTGGTACAGTGGTAACACTAGGGCTCCCATGTGAGAGATCTAGGTTCGAATCCCAGTCTGGGCAGCCAGTCTGTGCTACACCAATAAGGGTCCTTGGGCAAGACTCTTAACACTACACTGGCCTCCTGTAATACCAGTAACCTTGTAAGTCGCTCTGAATAAGAGCGTCTGCTAAATGCCACAAATGTAAATGCAGACATTACAGTTTGGATCTTGGCAAAGTCACTCAGATCCCGGCCATTTTTCCTGCTTCCAACACATCAACAGTAAGAACTCATTGACTGGAATGCTTCCACTACCAACAGGTTTAGTCCGTCTTGTTTTGGTCCAGTTTGTATTCCTGAAATTCCTATAAAATTCACAGGAAGAAGAGACTGAATATTTCAAAACTATTTTAGAAAACATTTGGTTCTACCTGGATGAACACCAAAATCTAATCAGTTCATCTCAGTCATGATAATTTTACATAAATCCTACAAATATTGGTAACTGCTTTAAATAGTTGAGATATCCTAAGTTAAACTCAGCCAGATAGATAGACGGATAGACAAATGGACATACTGATGCCCGTACATACAACATCTGACTATGGACCACTATGGACCTCCTACCACTCACATCAAATTCAAGTTATCTGGAGACATTCTCAATGGACTACAGTTTATAGAGACATATAGCTCAGCAAAGGTGAGAGTCAAATTTTTTGTCAAAAAACATAACAGCAGTTAGAAAAGGTCATCATTTTTTTCATGCTAATAAGCTCATGTTTATTTTTGTATTAAAAAAAAAATGTGGCACCAATAAAATGACTAGTGAGCTAAGGTGAGCCCTGGCTGCTGTGTGAGATGGAAAATAGCATGCAGAGGGAAATGTCAAGATTTCGCCTGTGTGAATCAACCTGTCCAGATGAACTCAGGTCTCCTAATGTCCTCAATTATAATGAAAGCAAGGTGAACATTCCTCATTTGGGGCATGTATAGGCAATAATGCTGCAGTCATGCTTATAGAGACTCAGCTGAAGACTCAGTGCCATTTAACAAAGCCAGCCAAAGCTGACCTAGGGCCAGTCCTCAAGATAAACATACTGCTGCTCTAAAAGGTCAGAGGAGTTCTGTCTTGTGTGTGAGTCTGAGAGAGAGTGTGTGTGCAAGACAGACAGAAAGAGAGAGAGAGAGAGAGAGAGAGACAGACAGAGAGAGAAACAGAGAGAGAGAGAGAAACAGAGAGAGAGAGAGAGAGAGAGAGAAACAGATAGAGAGAGAGAGAGAGAGAGAGAGACAGATAGAGAGAGAGAGAGAGAGAAAGAGAGAGAGAGATGGGATCATACTGCAGTAGAGATTCACAAAACCAGCTGTTCATATCATTAATCTTAGTCTGACAAAAAAATACAAAAGCCTCCTAATGAGTTTAACGCCTTCGGTGATCCAGCTGCTGTCAAATGTGTGCAAATTGCTTCTTTCCTGATATAGCCGCAAGTTGTAACACAATATAGCCGTGAGTTGTAACACAAAATCTTATAATATTGTATAGGTGCATGTGTGTGTATGCATGTTTTAATGTACTTTGGATTAGCAGGCTGTAATAAAATGTGCAGTAAAAGACAACATTTCATCCAAGTTCATAAAGGTACAACTCCCTCTCGCTGAAACAGCTTTTTGACAGTATCCTCAGACTGCTGCTGTTCCTTTATGTCACAGATACATTAGCAGCATCCGAAAAACAGGCCTGCAATAAGAAATCAAAGCTGTGTGACATCTCGGAGAGGTATTAAAAGCAATTACTGATCTGTGAGTGATCCTTCCATGAAAAGAGGCTGATTCATTAATTGCTGGGAGCCTAATTTGTCAGTACATAAAAACAAGCATATAATCACGACATACTGATCCACTAGGATCAGATGTCATCCTTGATGAAACATGGGATGTGTTTTAACATAAAGAAATTCAATGATTTACTTATTTGTGAAATACCATAAGAAAAAAATAATAATAATAATAAATTAAAAAAAATAC
>JAOVVF010045130.1:0-19236 GCA_028565595.1 Duopalatinus emarginatus
TTTGTCTATATATATATATATATATATATATATATATATATATATACACACACTTTTCCCTAACTCCCCCAGCCACACCCCTTCCACAAATGTATATAACTGTCTCTTTGTTTATTGAAATGTTATACAGAATAGAGTTCTATATAAAATAGAGATTCAAAACTCTTTACATTTCTAAATTTATTGAAGCTTCCATCTGTTTTTACTGTAAAAAGATGTCTAATTTCTTCTTTTAAAAGTGTTTCATATTATTAATGAACTACTTGGAATACTGAATGATGTGTGTGTTGTTAATATTAACTGTTTATATGTAGGATTATATAGTCTACATGGCTTTATTTCTAGAACTCTGGGATCACCAAATACATAAAATATACACCAAATGATTTTTCTTCTTTCTGTGTCATTCTGGCCTTTTTTGTTTGTTTGGTTTTTTTTTTTTTTTTACTGTAAGCTTTTTATAACCAGAGCCAACTTTCTTAATATTCTTTAAAACTTGGAATAATATACCATTTTTGAATGATTTTGAAATATGTGCGCCATGTTTACCTTTTTAAAGATTATTTTCTTTTATTTATCAGGTGTCTTCAGGTTTTAATTATAATTTTTTTTTAATGTACTTGCTATGCGCAAGACAAATTTTTAAAAATCATGTACTTTAATAAATAAAACGTTGTTGTTGTTTTTTTTATTTTTGTCCTGAAATATGATTGAATCAGTGGTTGTAAGTAATGAAGTAAATAAACTTCGTTACTGTACTTAAGTAGTTTTTTTTAGGTATCTGTACTTTACTCGAGTATTTCTGTCACTTAATACTTTTTACTTCTACTCACTACATTTCAAAAGAAATACCTGTACTTTTACTTACTACATTTTCAAAACAGGTTCGTTACTTTAATTTTAACTACATTTTATTTATTGATCTGTTTTATCGCGCAGTTTGGGTATGTGTTTCTAATCCGCTCAGGCAGCAATGAGGACAAATCCTACTGGTTGTGAAACGGGGAGGCGGGAAGAGGAGGACGTGGAGTGGGGGGGGGTGAACATGTGATTGGACACGTTCACGGTTTACAGACATGATTGGTGGTGAGGAGTTATTTCGTAACGAGTTACAGTAATCTGGTGAATTAAGTACTAAAGCAATGTAAAGTGTTACAGTTCACTATTGTGTCTCATTACAGTTACTAACTTTATAAAAATAAAAAAAAACACGTTACTGTGTCGCACACATTTCCTTAGCTACGGCAGGTTGCCAGTTTAGCCAATTATAAACAATTCTGGGCTTATTTTTATCACTTAAATTATAAACATTAAAATCCATAGGTTGTGTTTTTGTTTCTAGTGTGTATTTGTTTATTTTGGAGTTTTAGCGTGAAAATAATAGTTTATTATAAGTTTTTTGTAACTTCACTTTAAAATATTGGTAGTCACTGGTAGCCAAATATAATTACTTATTTGGACTTGTTCCCTAATTTGGTATCTCTCTTAAATACCTGTCTAACAAAATTAAATTGCAAGTTTGTACTGTTTCACAATCTGCCCACAATTCCTGTAACACAAAATAAAGTTTCAGCTAGTTATCGAATGTCATAGATTTAGTGGACAAATAAGGGAAAAGGTTTTACTTTAACCTTTGACAAGAAATTGTATTATTTTTTAAAAATTATTTTCAAATGCTGGGAGTATTTTCTAATCATATCCTTTTTAGGCTATTAACAATTATACTTAATAAATATCTATTAAAACTGTAATAATCAGAAATAAATTTATATTAGTTCATAATATATTGTAATAAATTAATATAATAATAATAATAATAATAATAATAATAATGAACTAGTTTACCTAGCCACATGTGGTACTTTAATGTAACATTATTTGTGGTGTGTGTGTGTGTGTGTGTGTGTGTGTGTCCGTCTTCAGCATATGTACAGAAAGCATGTGAATCATTTGGAAAGGTACAAAAAGCTGGCTTCTTCTGCAAACAGAATACTTTTACTTTTTTACTTAAAGTATATTTAGGGGCTGGTATTTTATACTTTTTCTTGAGTACATTTTTTTTTCATACTTCAACTTTTACTTAAGTATTTATTTTACATGTTACTTGTACTTTTACTTAAATAAGGGACAACTTCTGCCACCTCTGGATTGAGTAATCCTAAAGCATGTGTGGCTGCAGGGTTTTTTTCTCTTTTTTTAAACAGCCAAATAGGAGGCATACTTCAGAGTGGAGCCAAAAATGAAGTGATTTAACAGGCATCAGCCAGTGTGATTCTGCTGGAATTAAGGCTTTGATGTTACCTATCCTAAAGCATAAAATAATGTATGAATTATGCAGTAAATGCTATCATCCTATCTTAATTGCCAGGCTATATGAACACAATATGGAGCTGTCTGCTTGGCAGCTCCAGTTGGAGTTACACATGTAGGAATTTGTAACTTGTTATTTGTGCTTCAGTGAGCATGATTTTTGGACATGTTTTGTAGATGCTATAGATAGATTAGATAGATTTAACTTTGTCATTGCTCAGTGATATTTAAAATTGTGCAATTATAAAATGAGTGCAGAAGTATTGTGCAATTGTGGATAGAGTGCAGATGGCAGCATTGTGCAATTATGACACTAATATGTGGTAAATATAAGAGTATAATATAAATATGGTCTTTAGATATATAAGACTGCAGAATGAATATGTACAATGGTTTAACATGGTGCAATATTTTCGTTGTCCAGTGAGCGTTAAAAGATGTATGTAGGGGGATAGATGGGCCTCCTTCAGTTTCCTCAAGAAGTAAAGGGGCTGCTGTGCCTTCTCAACAAGACGAGACGTTGACACCCAAGAACTTGAAGCTAGATACATGTTGTACCTCAGCTCTGTTGGTCTGGACAGGAGTGTGTATTTGCTTTCCTGTAGTCCACAATGAGCTTTGGTCTTCTCAGTGTGAGAAGGGTGAGGTCGTTTGAGGAATCCCTTGCCATCAGGTGCTGGAACTTCTCCCTGTAAACCAACTCGTCATTGTTACTGATGTGACTGACTACTATGTTGTCATCTTCAAACTAAATGATGAATTTAGATCTGCGTAGTCAAGGGAAAAAAGGGGTGAAGTGCAGAGGACTCTGTATGCAACACAGTGGTGCTAAGAGTGAGACATTTGATTGTCCAGCCTCACTGGTCTGGGGTCTGTTTGTGAGAAAGTTTAAGACTCATTTACACATGTTGTTGTTGATTTCCAGGTCAGAGCTTGGACACCAGCCTGGAGGGGATGAATGTATTGAAGGTGGAGCTAAAATCGATAAACATCATTCAAACGTAGCTGTTTTTATTGTCCAGATGGATGAGGGCAAAGTGAAAGAGCAGTGGAAATGGCATCCTCAGTCGATCGGTTATGTTAGTCCTGTTGGTTTTCCTTTATTAGCATTTTTGTCTGGCAGCTGATAGATACCCCATCAGAGCCCAACAAATTTATTTTGATTTCATCTGATCAAAGAATGTGCTCCCAATATTTCTTTTCATGTTCTTTTTATTTCTTTTCATGTTCTTTAGTAAAGTTTAATCTTGTTTTGTGCTCTGTTGGGGTCCAGCATGTTTGGCCTGAACCTGGCTAGGACTACCACAGTGCATGTATTGTCCAGACAGTGAATCACGGCGGTAGGAGTACAAAAGCTGTGGGGGAGATGACATTATAAATGGCACCATGAATGCCTGTGGATATATCAAAATACTGGCTGACAAGATGGAAAAGAAAATCTCCAGAAATTTGTGCGACACTGGTTTGTTTCATGCCAAAGAGGATTCAGTCGGTCATCAGAGTAAAAGGTGGACACACTAAGTATTTAAAAAAAAAAATTGTAATCTGACTTTTTTTGCATTAGGTTCCTAGTGTGGGGCCTGTATTTTTAAAACTTAGTGTTTTTATTTTAAATAAAATCAAATACCCAACTGTTTAACTTAAGGAATAATGCAATTACTGTAAGGTGGTACAATTTTTGATTAACACCATTAATCAAACTGTTGTTTTACTAAGAAACCAGAGTGCATAAACTCTTCTGCCCTGAAAATGTTTATTTTTTGTGCAACTTTTTAAAGCAATAAGACTTACATATTCACTAACAACCAAGACTTCCTCCATAAATTCTTAAATTAATATATAACAGTCCTGTACCTGTATGGCATCCACCAGAGAAGTTCCCTGTGTTTGAGCAGTTACTATGGAAAGAATACAGACTTTTCATTTTGTGTCAGAGCAACTCCTAATCCTGTTTTTTTTATCATATTGTAGTGTCAATTCATCTTTAGGGCTATAATACCTAAGAACTGGTGCCTTGTTTATATTATTCCAGAGCTTTATGGATGCTTCCTCGTGCATCCTGTCTAGTGCGATATAGCACATTCATCTTGAAATGAAGGAGATGCTGGATGTCTTTGGTCTGGATATTGGCCCTCTTAGCATCCAGCCTATACTCCAACCAACTGTTGACCACAGCCATATCAAAATGTGTTATCATTCCCAGGGTCTCATGGTGCGGTACAGACCGACAAGCTGATCTAGCAGGTCAATGCCACCTATTGCTTTATTCCACAGCTTAACCAATTCTGGATGGGACACTATCACAAATTGGGCCTTCTTTTTTTATGTCCCACCACTGCACTTCATCCATTCTGCCACGAGGCTGGACACCAACAGGGCCAATATCCAGACCAAAGACATCCAGGATCTTTCTCATTTTAAGATGAATGTGGCCCAGTGGCACCAGTGTCTGGTGAGAGTCCATAAAACAGTGGCAGCAAAACATGGAAGCTCCAGAAGATTGTATGTTGTGAAATAGTTGTCAAAATACAACTTGTGGTTAGCGTCTGATTTGTAAGTAAATTGTGACACCATACTTTACTTATGGAAAGCTAACTGTTTTTTTTGTTTCTTTATATACTGACACTAAACATGTGTCTGTTGGATAAACTCGCCCAACTCCTGATGTCCACTGCAATCGACATTTTTAATTTATGATATGATTCATGTTCAAAATAACTTTATTATATTATCACATTACTGACATCATTCAATTGCAGGGTATTTATTGGTTTAGAGACAGAAATATGTCATGTCCATTGCAATGGACGGTGGGTCCGAAGGGGTTAAAGACATGCTGGATAAGTGGCACATACTCTTAGTATAGATTGTTTTGCTAGAGACTTTCCAGTTTTCTTCTGCAGGCCTTCTTGTTCTCCCTAAGTCTCACCTTCTGCACACTCCAAAGTGATTCTTTAACCAAAGAAGAATGGTAAGAAAGCTTGATTTATCTTCCAGTTTCACTTGCCAAAACCTTTGTTCGACCTTTAGATTAGACGAATCTGGTAAAATGACATCATTTGTAGAAAAGAGGACTCTGAGTGCTCTGTGCAAAGGCTTTGGATTTATGCATGTTCTTACTTTATCCAATTTATGCATATGCCTCATAGTCCATTTGAAATTTTCCCAGCTCTTTACTAATCAGAATTTCTGAATAGAGCTATTCTGGAAGTTACGTGTATATATATATATATATATATATATGTGCAACAAAAGTCTAATTGTGTTATTGTACTCATCTTATCTGTTATTTCCCCTGTCATATTGTTTTGGATTTGTTTTATACTGTGTTTTAATTTAAAAAGGCTTATACTTATTTCTTGCTGTTGGGAAATGGAAAATTTTCGGTAAAAAGCAACGGGCCCAGTAGGAGGCGCGCCTGTGTTTGTAGAGAGTGCTGAACGCTGATTGGACGGCTGACAGTAGACGGGGCAGTACAGTACATGGTTAGACAACGCGCAGGCTGGGGCTGGTGTAAGCTTGTTTGCGCTATTCATGTAAAATCAGTTTGCAAGACGATCGACGATTTACGAAGGGACCAAATTAATAACTGCTGCGGTGAAAGTGGGCGACAGATATTTTCATAAGAGGTGCTGTGGAAGCTGTTGGGAGATGGGTTCAGTCCCTGCTGTGTCTGTTCTGATTTTGGGAATCGTCCCTAGCTTGCTTGGATATATGGAGGTAGGAAATGACGCGCAGCTATTTAACCGACTGCCAAAGTAATGTTTTGGGGATGTGTTAGGTATTGTCTACGTTTCACCTTGTTTAAAACGTGCTCTTTTTTAGGCGATATTTTAATGGATTCCTGAATTGTGAAACGCGTTCACCGACTTTAATTTACTGCATGCCGACGACAGGGACGGATATTTCAGGTCAACCCATTGCCTGAATTTTATTATTGTTTGTAATGAGGTTGTTAATACACGTTATTTGTTTGAACCTTTTAGTGGTAAACAATCAATAAATAAATAATTAAATTCGTGTTGAGGATGTTTGGCTCCAGCAGTTTCCCCTTGCTGTACTGAAATTGCCTAAGGATGCAGTATGTAAGTAGACCTCCCATAACCCAATGACTAAACGTTTGTTGCTGACTAGTCTCAGGTGTACTGGAGGGGTTTTGCTGGTCAGTGGCATCTAACCAGTGTAAATATTTTTTCTGGCATGTAATTAATAGTAACGGATGAAAGCAATTACTATACTAAAAGTATTGTATTCAGTTTGTAATATATGTGTAATATGTAACAAGGCATGTCCCAGCCTATTAGGTTGGTAATCTCAGCATATTATTTTGTCCATTTCAAGCACCCCAATCCATCTGGAGTGACATTTGGAGATTTAGTGTCCATTGTATCAGGTGGACATTTAAGGTTTGGCTGCAACACTGAGCTGGTTACTGTTCCACTTCATTGTGGTATTATGTAAGAAGATATGAATTATTGGTGTTGACTATGTGGACAAAAGTATTGGGACACCCACACGTTACACCTACAGGATCCTTTCTGTCATCCCATTCAAGATCCAAGGACAAGGCCACAACCTTTGCATGGTGGTTATTCGTCAAGTACAGTTTTTGTATTGTCATTTCAACCACGTACAAGACAGCATTCCTTCAGGATCAGGGTGCTACATACGACTCACAAAACTACATGTATTCAACTGACTGCAAAAGTAATGTAATGTATGGTCAATACAGATAGAATTTTTCAGTCCATGTCTGTTTTGAAACAAACAATATTTTTTTTACGAAAGCACATATTGTTTTACTATTTGTCAGGAATTTCTATAGACATAATGATAAATGTAACTAATTGCTGCTATGCCTAACCCTATTCTTAACTTAATTAACAAAAAGACAAACTTTTTTTATCTCTTTAGTTTTTGTAATTAAAAGTCATAGTAAAGACACAACATTGTTTTTGTTTTGACATTTCGGGTATAATTCAAGTCAAGTGTTTCTTCTATTTAATGTTTATGCCCAAAATTCATGAAAAAATACTCAAAAAATTCAGAAGACCGTTTAAAAATAATTATCAAAAAAAGTTTGACTTTTGTCAACAAAATGGCTAATTACAAGTTGTTTAAAAATTCATAATTAATTGAAAATTTAATAACTTCTGAACGCTTTGTCAGAAATTTCCAACTTCACATATATGTTGCAGACTAGATTCTGAGGTAGCCTATCAAGTTTGGTGCACGTATGTCATTAGGGGGTGCTGTAATTACTGAATAACTGTTTCTCAGCAACCACATGGCCTAGCAAGCTGAAAATTTGCAAGGTAGTTCCTGGCCATGGTCTGTTCGTGGGGCAACTTGATAGGTCAACCACTCCTGAGTGGAAAGAGTGGAAATGCACAGAAAATAAGGTGTCTGATGTCTACTGTGAAGTTTTTGCAGCCTGTAATGGTTTGAAGTGTCATGTCATCTGCTTGTGTTGGTCCATTGTGTTTTATCAAGTCCAAAGTCATGGCAGCTGTGTATACTTTTATCAGTTCCCACAAGTCTAGCATTTATAACGCGGGAATGTCTTGCACATATTTACATATTGACGTTTAATAATGTTCAGACAACATTTGCACCAATATAGAATGAAAGGTTGACTGGCTGGACAGACTGACTTTTTGCACTAGACAAAACACTTTTGTCTGGCAAATTTATATTTTTATTGTTTGCGTTAAAGGTATCAAAACAAAACACAACCAAGACATTCCACTGTGTCTGTTACTTTTCAAGACGTGTTTGTGTTCAAACAAACAGTTTAAGTGAAACTGCAGTGTAGTAGTGGGTCTGTATCTGAATCAGGATTTGTGATGCCTTTATCAAATGTGTGCTGAAATTTTCCCTACTTGAACCATCCAAACGATCTGCCTATTTGGGTAAAAAAATATATATATATAGTTGCAAGCTGTGGTCTTGCAGGGTCCAAGCACTCGTTTCATAGATGATCATACACATCAAGTTTTGGCACAAAATGTATAGTGCCCCTCATTGGCCAATTTGTTAGACTGCATCTGTTTCTTTCTTGAATCTACCCTTCATGGTTCATGATGGTCTCTTAGCGGGAACCTTGTAAATTCCTGGTAAATCCTGATCGGTGGTGATTGTCTTTTTGCAGCAATTAGAATCTAGAAAAATGCACATGGGTGCACCCTACTAAATTTCAGTCAGCATTTTTTTCATGATTATTGTGCTTCACATCAATTTCGACATCAATTTTGTGAAGATTGTCCAGAGTTTCTTGGATTAGATAATGCAGATTTTGTAAATTATCATAAATTTGAGCGTGTGGCTAAATCATTCAAATGGCAACTTTCTGTAGTTTCAGCAATAGACTTGAGCTTAAAAGGGTATTTTTTTTCAACACATTCCAAGAGCTATGCTTCTTTTTGTGTTCGAAAATATCCCCCAATAAGGTGTGTCCTTAGGGAGAGTAAGATTGCTAGTGAGTCAGACCTGAGATTAGCATTCAAATTTCATGGCGATAGCTCAGTGTTTTCCCTGTCAAATAGGGGTGCGAATCTCTGTGTCTGGCAATTCGATTTGATTCCGATTTTTGAATAGACAATTGTATTCAGAATCGATTTTCGATTTAGCAATGATTTTTCTATTAATAAATTTTGTTTATATTATGTCGTTGACAAGATGAAAGGACAATGTAAAAAATAAAACATTTATTTAAAACAATACTTTTAGATTCCTTACTGTGTCAAATCATTTTGCAACATTCATTTATATTAATATACTAAAAACAGGATTGTGCATAAAATTCTGTAATTTTAATTACCAGTATTAGGTTAGCTTAGCTGCCTAGCTTTTTCTTAAATAAAAAAATCTTATCAATGAAAAAAATGACTCAAAATATATTAATACAAAAATAAACATAGGCTTCAGTCTACCATAGTGCATTAACCTTTAACTGAAAATAAAATATAGCCTCATAGTCATAGTGCATTACTGCATTTATGTTTTGTATAATTTTGTCAGAATGGCAAAGTCTGCTAGCAAGGGAGCCAGCAACAAGCTTGCTGTGTACGGTGGCCTAGATGGCCTTCTACGGTGGCCAAGTGGACATGTAAAGCGATATGCAATACGCTAGGGAGTAGGAGTGGCAAAAAAATAAAACTCCCCACCAATGTCAAGACCAAATCTATGCCCCTGCTTAGAACACTAGAGCAACCACAGAGGAACATATTATAAAAGCTGTGCAATTTAGAGAAGTACAAAAAAAGAATAGTTTGAAAGTTTCCAGCCCCAGACACTCTCAACTCCTTTTTTGTTTTGGGTCTTCGCCAGGCTGCAGTTTCTGTTTTCAAATTTAAGGATACTCCTCTGTCCATGGCCTGAGTGGAAGCCCAGATAATGCACTTTACCCATTCATTTGCCCATGTATTTAGATTGCCTACAAGTGCAGTCTGCCTGAGTGACAGGCAGGACAGCCCTTGGACATTACATGTGCCACGTGTTAAGGGGAGATTCTGTCCATTAGCAGCTGGGGGTCTAAACAATTGATCTAATTCTTAACTAAGGAATTATCACAAATTAGTATAAAACAAGAAAGTAGAAAAGGACATTGGAGTCAAGGGGTTCTTGCAGTATCCCTTTGTCAAATCTAGTGCTGAATAAAATAGAAATATGTATAACTGATTAAGTAGTTCCTCACTATTAGGCATTGGGCATGCGTTGAATTTAGACACTTAAGTCTACACATAGACAAATTGTTGGCTTTGGGCACCAAAATCAGTTACTCTTTGTTTACTTCTTAATGCAGTTGAGCAATAGTGGTCATATGATTAAGGCTTTAGGTTTGTGATCAGAAGATTAGGGATTTACTGTTGGGCACTTGAGCCCTTAACCCTCTCTGCTCCAGGGGTGCTGTACCATGGCGCACCATGCACTCTGATCCAAATTTCTTAGCAAGCTGGTATATGCTAAGCAAAGAATTTCAATGTATGCGAGAAATAGGGCCATCACAATATAGCGTTTTATAAGATTTCTGCACCTAGGCAGAGGCAAAAACATGTCAAAAACTTCTGCTTCCCTTCTTTGGGAAGGTGATATTAGGTTATAAACACTGGGCCAGACCTATTTGTTTATTTGAGATTTACTTCCTTACTATCTGAAAGCTGTATATCTTATAGCTGTTTAAGTAAATTAGACTGTACCTCACTAGAAAAATTGCCACAGTTAGAATCTCTTTATTTCGCCAAGTATGTTACACGTACAAGAAATTTGAGAGCACATATGTATGACATGTAACGAGCACTCAGAATAAAAGTTAACAAGTATTACACTAGGAGAAAGTACAATAAAAACACTTAATAGAGAAAAAATAAATAAATAAAATTTAAAAAGTAATAAAGAGCTGGAGGACGTAAGAGATGTAAAATATCTGTGCTTATGTGTATGAAAATATTTCATCCAAATTTGATCATTTGTTTTCTGAAGTGGAACATATACACACAAACTATACAGAAGGTTACAGATGATATGAATATTTACAGAAATTAAACATCTGTACATCAGTGCAGATAAACATTGTGCAAAAGAGCAATATGATATGTAGGAATACTTGTTACAGTTTAATCCAGTTCAGTTTGGTGGAATTTGGAAGCTTAGCTTAGTTTAGATGAAGTTTCTAGATTAGAATGTGGGGTGTGGGGAAGAACCTGTTAGTGTGCTATGTTGTGCTGGTTTTGATGGTCTTGAATCTTTTACCAGAGGGGAATTCCTTGGTACTTACAAAGTCATGTTTTAAGTGTGTAAGGAAACAAAGCATGGAATTTTACTGTACCTATACTTCCCATTGCTGCTTATTTTTAATTGAAAAAACATTAATAGCACACTAGAGGCAAGCTGAACGAGATTAGATCAACTGTTAGGGGGTCTTCCGAAGGATACAATGTTTGCCTTGTCAAATGCTTGCTGAGCGGTTTTTATTTATTTATTTATTTATTTTTTTTTTTTAATGAACCAGGTCATACCTGCTTAGGATAGTGAGGACAGCTAAGACAATCATTGATGCCTCCCTTCCCCCCTTTCACAGACATTTACTGCATCTGCAACTCAACAGTCACACATACAACCCCAACAGAAACTGGACAGAGACACACTTTCTCACGTTTTACTGTCAGAACTGGAAAACACTGTTATACTTATTTTGCTGCTAACAAGTGTACAATGTTTACAATTAACAATGACCCTGCCATAACTTCACTGTATTGTTCCCACTACTAGGGTCGGGCAGTATTGATGTTATTCATATCAGCTTTAGATAATTCTGTGGTATACTGTAAACTTTACAGTATACAAATCAAACTGTCAAACATTACTTATTACTCTATCTAAACTATAGTAAATGTTATTGTTGTATGTGTAAAAAAGTAGACATATTAACATGGTACATTTATTCATTACTTAACCATTATAAATTATCCCTGATCAGTGTCCACACAAAACAAAAGCATAAATAGCAGGCCTTAACAAGGGAGAGCGCAATATGAGCGTGACATTCACATTGCAAGCACAAATTGTGCTATTGTTTAGTGAAGAAGAGCATATTCTTGCATTTATTCAATGCTTCTTGATAGAAAAATGAACTAAAAATAATTATTGTGCATAATAATGAGAGGTAAAATTGTAGAGCTATTGGAAATAAAGTAAAAGTTTTTTAAATAACAATTTGCGGTAGTTGTGCTCATGTATGGTACAACGCAACCAAACTTGAGTGCACCCTCAAAGTCAGCCATCTGAAAACATAAAGGTGGCTCTGATATTTTTTGTGCAGAGCCTCTGTTCTTACTCCAGTCAATCTTATCGTCTATGAGGACACACAGTCTCTTCAACAGTCTTTACCTTTGTTCCCCTGATGCTGATTGGGATCAGACAGGTCCTTTTCTTCCTAAAATCCACCGTCACAAAATATCACATGGATCATATACTGCAGGTGGCTTTTCAGCTTGACTAAAACAGCTCTTTCCAAATGCCCTGTATTAGTGCCTGTTGCTTTAAATGCAAATGAGTCACTGCTCACTGTACCCGCCCCTACTGCAGAGTGTGCCTATAGGTATATTACAATGCCCTCAGAAAGTCTTGTGCTTGAAAAAAAAAATAAGTTTTTCTAGATTATTCTCATTCATGCTAAATACAGCATTAATGACAAAGTTGAAAACAGATTTAAATTTTTTTTTTTTTTTTGTGCAAATTTATTTAAAAGGAAAAACGTGCATGAAACATGAAATAATGCATTGTTCCTTTCCTTACTACTTAGTTAAATCACATTTGGCAGCGATTACAGAATCCTGTCTTCTTGGGTATAATGCCACAAAGTTTGCATACCTGAATTTGGATTTTTTTTCACCTTCCTCTCAAGCTCTGTCAGTTTGACAATACTTCCAAGGGTGCAGCTTTTCCTGTTGCTTGTGCATCTTTTTCTACCACACTTTTTCCTTCTGCTCAATTTTTCATTAATATGGTTTGATATAGTAATCTGTGAAAAGCTGGCTTCTTTATCAGTTGTGGGGAGGGTGTCAATTACTGCCATCTGGACAACTGTCAAGTCAGCAGTCTCCCTCATGATTGTGTAGCCTAATGAACCGGCTGAGGGACCATTTAAACTTAGGAAAACTTTGCAGGTGCTTTGTGTTGATTAGCTGATTAGAGAGTGACACCATGGCTGCGTCCGAAATGGCATACTCAAGCAATACATGCTGAATTTGAAGCAGTTTTTACTGTTCTACCAATAAAGCAGTACACACTTCAAGTATGGAAGCATGCCATATGCACACAACCTCTGCTGCACTAGATCCACCATCTTACATTACTAACTGAATTTTATGCTTTTTTTTAAGATTTCAAACATTACATTGTTCTTATAAAATGTTCAGATAATAAGAAGGCACAAAAAATGAATATGCTTAAAGAAATTAGTATAATGTAATAATTGTTAATTTATTTTACTTATACTTTTTCTCTGTTTCTGTACCTGGTATAAGTTTGTGCTTTTAGTTCTTAAATTGTGTGCCTGTACATCTGTACCCCACGTTACTGTTTGATGTCAAATAAATCTTTCGGAAACACAAAATAATAAACAATGCTCCACTCCCCAATATTTTAGTTACTTTTTATCTTTTTGAATTTAATTATGGAATAGAACAGTGTGCTCTGTTCCCGTCCTTCAAAATATCTACTGGTGCAGTACATCGCCTGGGAATTTTTTCCATACTGCTTGATGCATACTGCACATTCGGACACACTAGTCATTCTTGCATACCACTTTTGCGTACTGTTCAGTATGAAAGTATGTGATTTCGGACACAGCCCATGAGTTTACAATATTGAACTTTTTCACGATATTCTAATTCTGAGATACTGTCTTTTGGGTTTTCATTAGCTGCAAGCCATAATCGTCAACATTAAAAGAAAAAAAAATGCTTGAAATATATCACTCTGATTGTAATGAATCTATATTATGTGAGTTTCACTTTTTGAATTGAACTACTGAAATACATTACCTTTTTGATGATGTTTTAATTTAAGATGCATTGGAAGCTCCATGGCCCTATTTTTATTTTATGCACAATTTGATTTTTTTTGAAAACTGTTTTAAAAACTTTTCATGACCTTCTGTTAATTTGTCTTATGACAATGCTAAACACAGACACACCGTTTTTAAAGTTTTCTGATTTGAAAAAAAGGGCATTTTTTATTGTTAATAATATTTTGAATAAAATTATTGTTAATGTGAATTTCTATAAATTTGTATTACACTCTTATTGAAAATGTAAAGTGTTTTGAGAATGTTGCAAAAATAAAACATATGAATCATATGTACCCACACTAAACATTGTTTGAATTGTACGTTAAATTACCTTTTATAGTTCTTAAACTGTTGAACATAAAATCATTATCTTTGTCATGTGATTTCTTGGAGACTTTGAAGTCATGTCTTGCTTTTAAAATCTGTAATATTGCAGGCCTTGATGGTGAAATAGCCCAGGTTTTTAAATGAGCAAATCCATATATTTTTGTCTTTTCCACCTGTCTTGTTATGTACAGGCATTAGCAGCTAACCAAGGAACTGGCTTTGCTGTGGCAGAACCTCAGGTGGCCATGTATTGTGGGAAACTCAACATGCATGTCAACATACAGACAGGTCACTGGGAGCCAGACCCTTCTGGAACCAGGGGCTGCATTGGAATCAAGGAGGGTGTGCTGGAATACTGTCAGGAGGTGAAACGTTTTTTCATTCTGTCTTAATACATTTTAGAAATAATACTATAGCATGCAGTGTGGGTAAAAGCCTGAATACACTTGTATTACACAATATTGATATATAAACTGCTCTTAATACCTTGCTGGAAATTTGGCCTGTTTCTCCAAACAGAACTGGTGTAACTGAATCAGGTTTGTAGGCCTCCTTATTACATATTTTTATAGTGCTGCCCAAAAAGATTTCTGTGGGATTAAGGTCAGGGCTTTGTGATGGGCACAAAGTCATCCTTAAGTCATTTTGCCACAACTTTAAGTTCAAGTCAAGTATGCTTGGGGTCATTGTCCATTTGAAAGACCCATTTGAGCCCAAGCTTTAACTTACTGGTTGACGTCTTATGATGTTGATGGTGTTTTAATATCTCCACATAATTTCCTTCCTTATAATGCCATCTATTTTGTGAGGTCCCTTCTGCAGGAAAGTATACCCACAACATGATGCTGCCACACTTGTACTTCATGGTTGGGATGGTCTTTTTTGGCTTGCAAGCCTCCGCTTTTTTCCTCCATACATAACAATGTCCGTTATGGCCTAACAGTTCCATTTTTGTTTCATCAGACAAAAGGCCATTTCTCCAAGACCTTTGTCCCAATGTTGGTTTGCAACTATAACCTGGCCTTTTTATGGTACTTTTGGAGAAGTGACTTATTCCTTTCTGAGTGGCCTTGATATAGGCGATATTTTATTGTTAATATAAATACTTTTGTACCTGATTCCACTGGGGCAATATCCCGATATATGTCCAGTATTCAGTAAATTGAAAAAAAGAATACAATGACCACATGAAAAAAGGATTTCTAGACGTTGAATTATTCAAAGTCAAACAACTCTTTCAATGTCTGGGTCTGCAGCTAAAAAAGCACAAGTTTTACTTGCCTCCAGTTGCCTTGACAACGGCCCCGTGAGTGTAAGCTTCCGGTTTGAGAAAACAACCATTTGTTTTTCATTTTTAAATTTCTATTTCTGAAATAAATATCGAATGACCAAAAGGAACACGGACTCTTTAGGTACAAGCTCCTGTTCACGTGCAGTCTCCTACATGTTTGTGTGTGCACCGTCCGTGCTCTCCTACGTGTTTGTGCATGCGCCATGCGCGCTCTCCTACACATTTGTGCGTGCACCACGTGCGCTCTCCTACTTGTTTGTGCATGTGCACCTTAACGTGCTGTCCAAACCACAAAACGACTGCAGTAAAGTGTGTGTTTTTATCATCTTTACAGTTTTTACCTCTTTATAATTTGCTGTGGATTCTTGGATTATTTCTCTTTCACACCAATATATGTTCATCTCTAGGAGACAGAAGATGCCTTCTTCCTAAACGTTATGATGGCTTAGTGGTCCCATGGTGTTTCATGTAAACATGGATATTATCGTTTGAACAGATGAACATGCTTGTTCATTTACAATGCTTGTTCTTTATTAAGTAGATGTACTAAATAACTGGGTAAAACTATAGTTCGTGGACATGGACATGAACATGATTGAGTATAAAGTTGTCTCTTTGTGTGTGACAAAGTTATTGTATGTACCCTTAGACTTCAACTGAATTTCAAATGAGATGGTTCATATGATTTATGTTTTCTCAGTAATCAGCTTGCCTTGCAGATGTTTCACAACATTAAACATAGCATAAGGGGTTTAAAGTATGATGTGATCACAATCTTAGTTTTCAGTGGCACATTGTTTTGGTACAGTATAAGCAAAATAACATACTCCAGTTGTATAACAGTGTGCTGTAATACAAAAACAATATCTTGAGTAGCTCTATTGTGTATCTCACACACACCAACCAGCTTGCATTATTTTTGTATAACATCACAGTTTGTAGAATGTTACTCTATATTTGGAGTGTAGTTCTTTTTTCCTTTAAATGTATACCCTTTAGTGGCTCTTCAGAAGAGGCAATTTAATGTGCTATTTTTCCCTAACCTGGATGTGTCTAGATATTGTCAGGCATGTCCTGTTCACTGCTGCTCATGTTAAATGTTTCTCTCTTTTCTAATAGATGTACCCTAAACTGGAAATCACAAATGTTCTGGAAGCCAACCAACCAGTCAAGATTGAAAACTGGTGTAGGAAAGGAAAGAAACACTGCAAGCCTCAAGCCCACACTGTGGTCCCATACAAATGCTTGGGTGAGCCATATGATTACAACAGAGGTTGTTATACAATTAACCTTAGTTTTCAATATTCACAGTTTGACAGACCATTAATGCCCTTGTCTCATGCTGTGGTTGTACTAAAATCAGATATACCATGGCTCAAATTTGGGTCATCTTTTGAGTTCCATGATAACAAAAGGGTACAAAATCATCCTGTTTTTCTTTTTCTGAGAAAATAATAAAGACATTGTGTCAATTTTAATAATGCAGAAGAGACATTTGTCATGTTAAAGTGGAAATTATTAATAAATTATTTTTTAATGATTTTTATTATTAGGGGTTCAAGCATCAAGTGCTGGAACCCTATTGATTGTGTTCCGATTTTTATGGTCAGATTCTGTTGCTTTAATTGATTTTTAGTGGGGCGCCGCCTTCATTTCTCTTTCTTTTTCTTCTTCTTCTACTACTCTTTTTTTTTTTCTTCTTCTTGGGGGTAGTTGTAGGCTTTTGTTTAGAGAACCAGCTATGGAATCTAAAGGTGTCTGGGTTGATCCCCTGTACTGACAAGACTCAACTTAATTGCCCTTGAGCAAGGCACCCAACACCCAACTGCTGCCTGTATGCTGCAGATAGGGGCTGTCCACTGCCCTGGGCATGTGTGCTTACTGCCCGCTAGTGTGTGTTTATTGTAGTGTACAGATGGTTCAAATGCGGATGTCAATTCCGCTGCAGTGATCAAAATGTAATTTAGTTTTTTTTTCTTCTTCTTTGTCTGTACTATTGTTATTATGATTATGGTTCCAGCCAGCACATAGTGCCTGAAACGCTAATGTTATTGTTCCACTTATTAGGTTTCAAGCATGTGGTGTTTAGAATGTAAGTTTACAATTTAACTTTTTCTTTTCTTATGTATATTTTTGATTAGCACAAAATTTAAGGCCCCAAAACACCAAACAGGAATAGCCAACAGGTATGAAACGCTGCACATCTGCATGCATTGCAGTAAATGCTAGGGCAATAGTAACAAGCCTTGAGGCACTGTGTTCTTCCTGACCAAAGTATCCTACCATCGGATTATGGTGAAATGCTGTTGCTGGTGGCTCTGTGGAACCATCATGTAGGTTCTCTTTTCTTGGGATTGAGTGTCTTGTGTCACTTGGTACAGTCTATTGTTAATAATAGTGAAGTAGGAGTAGAAGACCTTTCACCTTGTTAAAGGCATCCCTGAGGGTTTTGTCACATTTGTGCTCCAGTGCGGGTACACAATAAGGTTTGAGGGACAGTTGCCCTAAGAATTTATGGTATTATAAGCAAAGAGAGCTAAGTCAAGCCTAGTTTCATATAAAAGGAAATGTACTTCCATGGCCTAGTGCATGTCTGTGTAGTGAATTTAGTTGGATCTTCTGGCTTAAGTCCTTTTTAATATTTATGGAGGACTTTATTTTTAAATTGCCTATAAAATAGACAAGTTTTAAACCACAATGCTGCAAAAGTGAATGACTTCTTATCATAGGTGTCTCGTTCAAGGGTGTAGGAGTGAGTTTGAAATTTGGGGGTGAGGGGGTAGGGGCACATTTGCTATTATGAATCAAAGTCTATCATATAGTATAAAATATTAGCTAGCAGTTCTGTTACATATTGGAATGTACTGACACAATTGCAGGTTTGTATTATAAAAAACAAGTCCAGAACGAGATCGAAAAACCGAAACCAAGAACAAGAAGGTCAAGCAGTGTGCAAACAGACTAGCAGATGCAAAACCGTGAATCAAAATTAAAAAAACGTAACAAAGTCAGCAACACTAATCGTTCCAAAACAAACAACAGTTTGGTAGAGGCTTACAAGCAAATCCAAATACTTCACATTGAACATAAAGACAGACAGGGTTTAAATAGGCCTTTAAGACTAAATGTTATATGTTAATATGTGTAAAAGTGTAACTGATTTTTGCATTTTTGTTTAAAATATATATTATAGTTTAGGTAGTTCAATAAGTAATGTTAAATGCTGCTTTATTTTTTTGTAATAAAACTCGAAAAATGTCATTTGTTCATTGTAAAGTTGCCCTCCAAGTTGCCCTCTGTGCTCTTGAGATATATTAAATAACAAAAACAAAATAAACTCTAAATACATAGGGGTGAGGCCAAAAGTTTACATATACTCTGGCTAAAGATATTCTGACGTATAAATATTCATTTCTTTAGGACAGTAAATTAGGGAATCTTCTTTTATTTTGTCAGTAATAATTTAACAGTTGATTAGCGGGGTGGTCTGCTACCCATGCACTGTAAATGGCTATCCCATCCAGGTGGGTCAGAGGTTGGCTCAGCAGGTCCTGTGTTGTGTGGAATGCAGGGTCAAAGGTACTGGAATCTCCCACTTTTGGCCCTGGGATTGTGTGGACGTAGGATTAGGGAGTTGGAACTGCCCACTTTCAGAATCGGACTTTATTGGCCAAGTATGCTCACACATACAAGGAATTTGTGTTTGGTTACAGTAGCTCACAGTGCATGATAACTG
>JAOVVF010045157.1:0-19230 GCA_028565595.1 Duopalatinus emarginatus
TTTATTGGTTACGGACACAAACCTGTCCTGTTTGGGTGAGCAGCACTGTAACAGTACCATATTTTAAACAGATCTTTGTACATTACACCTAATGTGAGTAGAGAAGGCCTTGGTCAATGTCTTATTCCTCCAACAGTGATAAAATACATCAATCTGATTATCTGAACAAACCACCATGGCAGTCAATTAAAATATAATTTCTCTTTGGTAATAGTACATAGGATGCAGCAAAAGCTTTGAAAAGGTGCTGGAGTTTAGACTCACAGTGCTTCATGGAGTATAAACTGTGATTGGATGAAACACATTCTCTCCCCCTTGCTGTCTGTTCCCACACTGAAACTGGATATAAGGAACATAATGGCGGGAGGAAATGACCAAGGAAACAGATGCAAAGACTTGGCTTTGAAAATAGTGAACTCCATGAAGGCATGGTTTCAGTCATGGTTTTAACCCCACCCCATACATTTAGGATGAACTAAAACACTGACTGCACCGCAGACCTCCTCAGATCACCTAACATTAGTGTCTGATAGCTCTAATGATACTGTAGCTCAATGTTCACAAATCCTCACAAACACACTTCAAATATTTTTGGCAAGAATAGCGGAGATTTTAATAACAGAAAAGAGGGAATAAATCTGCACATATGGTCTAGAGTCCACATATCACAGTCATGTTTTTAGTTTTGATTTTACCCTTTATCTGTGATGATGGTCTTATTTATTCTGTCTGTTGCTTTCTGTAAAAAAAAGTAAACTAAAATATCCTCAACTGCACAATTATTCTAATTACTTTTATGCTACAGTGTAAAATATAACTTATACAATAAATCTTTATGAGTAAATAAACATTCAGAGAACAAAAAACTTGAATCTGGAAAAGCTCTGGCCCTGTGTAAGTTCTGGGTTATTTCCTGTATGTCTGTTAAAAAAGTACTTGAATGCATAATTCTGAATAATGGACTCAGGTGGCTTTTTGTGCATATTAAACATTTATGCTGGAATCTCCCTTTATCTGTGACTTTAGCGGTGACATTAACAATAAGGAGATGTTACCTGTGGAAAGATGAAGCATCTACATCTTTAAACTTCAGAGGAGGATCCATAGAATGATCACTCTTCATGGAGAGACAGCTGGGTGCTGGTGATTCTGATCTGCACACCATTGTACACACTCCTTTATTGATTTATATACATTCTTTACAGTTTTTAACTAACATGTTAATGTAATGAGGACTTCATTTTTTAAATATGAACAGAAGCTTTTGGTTAAGACCACAAAAGAGCAATCAGACAAGAATTCGTTTTTTAATCAGACTAAAGTTGACATGTGGGAACACACCCTAGATGGTGACTTTTTGCATTTCTATAATAGTAAAAGCACTTAAAACTTAAATTACCATTTCCTTTGTGGTAAATAAGTAATTTACATATGAACCGTTAATGAAAAGTATTCAAGGAATTTTTAGATTACCTTTTGTTTGAGTGAGGGTAGATATTATCTGTGTCCAGATCAGGGTTCTTCATCTTTGAATATTAATAAACTTTGCACAAACACATCTGAGCTCTAAAGAGTCTGATCTTTTCTGCTGGAATGGATTTACACTCCTACAAAACACAAAAACAAATGTGCAGTTAAACATCACAATAATTTTTACTTTGCCCTAAAACAAATATCACTCTGTTAGTACAAAAGCAACATTGATGTCTGTACAAAATATTGAGTGATCAGCCTACACAGGGACTGACCTCTCACATTCACCCATTTTCTGTTAATGCTTCATCTTAATCAAGGTCACCATAAATTGGACATCTGAACTGTTGTACAAGTGTCAGACTAACAGAATCCACAAGGACAACTTTATAATTTTAACAAAATACTGTGCAGTGACAGAAGCTAATAACATTGTGCTAAAGATCATGTTATTATAATGTGGACAATGTTAAATCTATTTAAAATATCTGTGTAAAATATGTATTGGTAACATGACCGGATGTTGAATTAATTCAAAAATTGTTCAAATTTTATTTTTCACTGAACCATTAACTTAAAAGATCAGGGAGTGGAATTAAGAGATGACAACTGTAAAGACCTACCAAATATGCAAAAAATTTATTTGGTTGAGAAAAGCTATTCCATTTATTTACAGTCAGCTTAATTTTAATTGTTTGTATAGAGATGGCAAAAAATTGCAATATGGTGCCACAGTAACCTTTCCAAGCAACCCTGGAAATGTTGCCTAATTTCAGCCACCTCTAAACAAACACTGGAAAATAAGTGAAAGGACTTAAGGCAGTAGGTCCTTATAAGCTACCATTGTTCCTGGTTTATTGTTTTGTCTTGTCTTGCCCCTGTGGACAGTAACCTTACAGGAGGTCTTCAGTGACTCTCAACTTCTGAACATCTTTATCTTATTAGGTGAACTAGGGTCCTCTATCTAGTAGAATATTCTATTTATAAATGCTGCAATTGCATAATACTTTATTGAATATATAGTTCATAGGATTGTTTGAATGAAAATGTGATTGCTTCAGGAGACAGAAAGACAGTATATTAAAAATGTTTCTGAAAAGATTTAAGAGTGATGGTGATTTTTTTCTTAGTGAAATACCAAGACATTTGTAACCCATACTGACTAATGCAGTTATGAGGAAAATGCTGATAATAGTGGGAAAAAAAACAGCACAGCAGCAGTGGCCCAGAGTATATTTTACTGACACTGGGCCAGATGTATATTTTAAGTGACAAGCAGAAACTAGCAATTGGTCAAAATCAGTGGTGAAATTCGACAATATGCTTGTGGATGAGTCTTTAATCACCTTGGTCTTGGACTATCTGAGTCGTAGACCATAGTATGTGCAGCAGGAAAACTGAAAATCTGATTGTTTGATTAGCAGTGTTGGGTCTCCTCAGGGAACTGTGCTTTTTCCATTTCTTTTCACTCTGTACACCACAGACTTCCAGTACAGGTCAGACCTTCTGCTACCTTCAGAAATTTTCTAATGATTCGGTGGTGGTAGGAACTGGCTTCTCAATGTGACCAAAACAAAGGAGATGGTGGTGGTCTACCTGGGTGTCCTACTGTACAATAAACTGGACTGGAAGGCCAATACCGGGGCTGTGTACAGGAAAGGGACAAGCAGACTTTACTTTTGAGGAAGCTTAGGTCCTTTAATGTGTGTAGCAAGATGTTAGAGATCTTCTACCAGTCTGTTGTTGCTG
Source organism: Duopalatinus emarginatus (assembly GCA_028565595.1). Taxonomy (NCBI): domain Eukaryota; kingdom Metazoa; phylum Chordata; class Actinopteri; order Siluriformes; family Pimelodidae; genus Duopalatinus; species Duopalatinus emarginatus. The sequence goes on from JAOVVF010045157.1 coordinate 3,223, forward strand.
GTGGCATTTCTTTGTCTGTCTGCTGGGGAAGCTGCATCAGGAGGGGAGACACAAACCAGCGCAATAAACTGATTAGGAAGGCAGTTTTGAGGTAACAGTCAAATGGAGAACACTCAACAAATTTACAACTATAATGGACAACACACCTCACCCTCTCCATGACCTTTTTGGACAGGACAGCACTTTCAACAACAGACTCATTCAGCTCCACTGCAACAAGAAACAGTACAGGACATCATTTATACCAACAGCCATCTCATTGTACAACTCTTCTCCACTGTGCAGAGACATTATTTTGCACTAAACATGTACAAGACATGCTGGACTTTACACCCACACCATGTCACAATGCACTGTAACAATTATTTATTATTAATTTACCCTAAAATGCAATTTACAAGATCCCTATTATGGGCCACCTCAAACCAAAACATTGGCAAGCTAAGCTTACCATAGATTAATAGTTAGTTAACTAAAAAGGATTTACTCACACCCAGTTAACGTTTTTCAGGACAAAATGTGTCTAGATCAATGTACAAGACTTATTTGAGTTTTAAAGGATTATTAAAGGATATATTTTTAATAATGATGTTTTTCTTTATTTTTTATTTTAATGGGTACTTCATGTATTTGAAACACTTATGATTGTTAATTTACACTTGGGCATTTTAATTAAACAGAACCTATAATTACCTATACTTACTAATTATTTTTTCTGGCACTCCTGCTATTTTTTATAGTGCAGAATGAATACCTCAAAGTTCACCAGTAGCAATACCACTGCTTATCAAATCTGATATAGAACATCCAGAAACAAACATATTGAGAATTATCAGAATGTGCATAATTAAAAATATAAGACCCTATTTATTTTGGTTAATAATCTTTATTTAATTAGAGAAGTGATGCCCTTTATGGCCCTTTATGGGTTGCGTTGTAGATCATAACCAATTGCAACATTGATTCAATGTCTTCTTTTCAATGTTTAACCAATTGAAACAATTCAGACCACAATTCAGACCAAAAAAGACATTAACCCAATATCAATGTTGATTTATAGTTGATTTATGGTCATCAACCAAAAACGACCAAAAAACCCCAAAACCAACATTGATTCAATGTCGCTTTGCCAACTGGCCAACTCATTAATTTTAAGCTTTGAATAAAAATTATCTTTTTGACTGCACTGGATGCCCTGATAAAACTTAAGTCAGCAGGAAGTCAAGCAGTTCCTTATTTCTTAAGCAAGACATTTAATTAGATTTTGTATTTGAAAAATACATCTTGCACCTGTGAGAGAGCTGTGGCCCAGTCAGTCAAACGGCTCTGCCTCTTGTGAGAAACGGCCAGTCTCACTAAGATTGAGCAGTATGCTGTTTATGCAGAGAAACTGATAAAGGAGAAAGAGAGGATGACGACAACTAACCAAGACAAAGACGTACACAACGCGTCACTGACTCTACAAACAGCTCAACCAGAATCCATGGAAAGAGGATTCAAAGACAAAAGGGGGTGAGGAAGAGATAAGAACGATGAAACTGATCTTAACAACACCTCCTGGGACCCAAGCGGGAGTAATACAGACTAATGGAGCACAGTTATGTGGTAAAACTGTGGAAAACATGAACACATTGCGAGGTCCTGCTGTGGTGCAGTAAGGAACTTTGAACAGTCATTCTATCACCGAGAGCAACAAGATCAAGCTAACTAATGGGTGGACTCCGGGTGTGTGTGTGTGTGTGTGTGTGTGTCTTGGGTGGGTGGGGGGGAAGGGGGGGTAACACATATGCACATTATGTCAAACACATTAATCACAGCACCTGCACACAAAAGCAAGATTTTACAGAAATGCCTGATGAACCAGTCCAAATAAATTATGAAGGGAAATTAAGGTTAGTGAAATATATGACTACTTCTTTCTCCAGCTTACCCTGAATTCCTCTCATAGTATGCAGGCACCAGCTAAAAATCTAATGTGTGAAAGTGAGAGTGGAATCTCCACATCTCACTTGTTCATTATTTAAAAATGTGTAATTTAGATTTCGATGTGTAATTTAGATATCAGTCTTTTTTTTAACCCCAGAAGCACTGACAGTTGAACTTGGGGAAGTCTGTGGGATCCAGCACCACTATGAAAAGCCCTTATATGCCTATGCCTGGAAGCTCTGTTTGATTCAAGATTTTGATACCCAAATATACACTGCAGATGTGCATGTCTCTGATTCACATTGTGATTTTATGTATCCGATTTTTTACATTGCACCTCATGTGCATAAAGTACAGGATGAACAGCTTGAGCGGTCATGGTTTAAAGACACCTGTGGAACAGAAGTTCTGTGTTTACTGGATGTGTATTGGTCTGAGCATTACTGTGTTGTTTATATCTCATTGAATGAAACTCAACTATCTTTTTGTGATGTTCCAAATTCCACTACTCACATCTCTCTAGCTAAGCCATGAGATGTGGGCTGGAAAGATATAGGCTCATGGACTCATGGCAGCCCACTGCTGATCCTTGTGTTTTGTACAGTGTAGAACTAGGGGTCTTTAAACAAAGTCTGCTCAAGTCTGTTCCCTGTGAGCGCAGCGGTTTGGTCATTGAGAATGCCTGCAGGGGTGAAAGTTTACAAAAGAGATTACAAAAAGATGGTTCACGAAGGGATACTCAAATTATGCCACAATTTTTTGTAAACAGTGTTTGATATGTGCACAAGACAATGCAGGCATCATCACCAGATGAAGTATACCAAGTAAGAACTCAAGTGACAATGGAACACCTTTTCTTAATGTAGCATTAAATGAAAATAAGAATGTTTTTAGGCATAGCCCTAAGGCAACACTGTGCCTACCATCCTGCTTGTGAGACCAGTAGAGAGAGAAAATGGGTCCCTGAAAAACAAACCAAGTGAAACGGGGCTAGGATGGACAAAAGTTCTCCCCATAGTACTCACACAAATGAGAATCCGAACAAGACCTAAACATGGACTGAGTCCGTATGAAATTCTCTTTCAGCAAGTTCAAAATACAGGGGTAGGCCCAATCCAAGGAACACTGCCAGAGACCTTACTGTATTATGATGCAATATTAAATTACTGTGCAACGTTGTCTTCTACTCTTAAATCTATCCACAAGCAGGTGAAAGCAGCACTTTACAAACAGCAGGACCATTACACAATCTGCATCCGGGAGAGTGGAATGTGGAGAAAAGTTCCGACGGAAGGGTGACGTAAATATGCACCAGCCACTGCTAGGAGAATTCCAGAACCAACTAAAGTTAGTTAAAAAGAGCAATCAACACCCAGAAATAATTATGGGTGATTCCCAGGGCAGAGTAAGGCCCTGGTAAGGTGGAAAGAGTGCTGATTGGGCATGCCTGCACTATAAACACCAACAAACGTCAAGAGATGGCCAAGCATTGCCCAAACACCAAACACCATATAGGGGGCCTAAGACTTTTGCACAGTACTGTATATATAGAGATATTAGGTCTTCTTCTTCTACGTCTCAACATTTGTTAGAACAGGATATTCCAGATTTCTCTGTCTGCACTTCTTTGTTTGTACATGTGGATAAGACTGAGTGAAGGTCTTTAGCTAGGAAGATTAGATGTTTTCCAAGGTCCGACCTTGGAGTGTATCTGGTCAGATGACGGTAGAATGTGTTCGGACACCACACATACATTGGCACGAACCTTTTGTTTGGAGTTAGCTATAAAGGATAATCAGTGAAGGAGAGAGTCAGAGTGCATTCTCCAGCCGTCTCGTATGTGCTGTGTTTTCCAGATATTCTTTCTCTATTAAAACTTTTTACTAGACAACTGTGTTCGACTATTTTGCAGCTCAAAGAAAATTGCCACAACAAACCCAGGAAAACTTCATGAGTCTGTTAACACTAATTTTATTCAATACACCAGTTTACAACCTATAGACACACTATGACTAATGATTCCAAACAAGAGAAGTGTAAATATATTTAACACACATTATTTTTGTTTCACATTCATAAAATTACATTCACCAAATCTTTAATTTGAGAGAAAATAAATAGAAGAATGTGAAAGGCCAGTACATACATGAATGTAGACAGTGCATATATCATAAAAACCTGTTTTACAGGTAAAGTGTACCTGTACCTCACCTGTCACAGATCTACAGCTGATTTCACACCACTTTTATTTATAATAGATCCACATTCTTCTTATATAAAGTCATTTATAATAAATAAATCACTCACCTTTAGTTAACAGTCCTTGTTGTGTGACATTAATATCACCGTTTCTGCTTTTTTTCTTCAAATGCTCCACAAACTGGAGTCGAGACTGACAGAAAACACTTTCGGTTTAGGAGGGAGGTGTCGACAGGTGATGTGTCGGATCTTCTGGTTTTTTTTTTTCGCTAAACCTTGGGAAAGTTGGCTGCAATGTAGCTGTAAATCTGTACATCCAAAAATTATAAATCTTTAGTGCAAATAAACCTCCTGTATTGTGTAAATATCACAGTGTATACAAACACACACAACACAGTGTACAAATACACTACATGACTATCTTATACACACAGTGTGTTTTACTAATACAAAACAGGATTGTTGTAAATGCATGTGTGACTTTTAAATAAATATAAAACTGTTTATTAATTACACCTAATGAACAAATATAACATGTTTTACAATTACCACAGTGGGTATTTGTAAATCACGTGACTTTTGGTAAACCTTTAATTAAACCGACTAAACTTTTTTTTAGTGCACACTGTCCTACATCAGTCCTGAACAGTAGGTGGTGCTGTAGATACACTTTACAGGATGTGACTTTGAGGACAAGCACTGCTGCCCAGAGCTGCCAAATCTGCTTATTATAAGGGACTTTCTACCAGAAACATACATTATCTGTCCTGGACAGTGAATAAACTTTACAGCCAAAAACTGTTAAGATAATTTTTTTTAATATAAGTTGTTCTTGAAGAAATTATATTTAAAATCAGAGAGTTTTTTTTTTGCTTCTAAATTGCTTCAAAAGTCTCATTGGTGCACAAAAGACATAAGCTGTAAAAAAAAAAAATCAGAAAAAAATTCAGAAATTTTCAGAAATTTCATGGTTCCCCAAATTTATGCAGAGGTTTTGAGCTTCAGTGTTCATTACATTTTGGCAGTGTTAGACCACCCTCATGACGGTTGACCATGTGGGGAATTATTGATTAAGTTACGTCAAGGACCATGTTCTGTTGCCGAATATGCTCACCTATACAGCCGAGACAGCAGATACCTCTTGGTCTTGTACAAAGCCTGTCTAAAAAAGTATTAAATTAAAAAAAAACAACAACAATGTATCAGGTTTAAATAACAATAAAGAATGAAGAGCCTTGTACAAACTACTGTTAACAAACAAGGTTGCTGATCTGTTGTGGAGGATTCTACATGGTACTGTGTCTGTTAATGCTTTACTTCTTTTTTTAAACACTGGGTTTTTTACCACAGAGTGGTAAAAGTGTTAGTAAAAGTGTTTCATGCTTTTATGCATTGTTTTTTGCTGCACCCCTTATTTAAGGGTTTTTAGGCTGTTACTGACATTAGCTAATCCTGATATTCATACATAAGTGTTCGACATTAATAAACCATCATGCCCACTAAAAACAAGCAACAATGTATATGAGTTTAATATGTTTCTTAAAATAATGAATAATTGCAATTTTAATAATATTATCTGAAAAGCTCCTGCTCCTAAAATGTTTGTGGTGTTGGAAAAGGACAAGATCAATCTTTAGGTCATGATATTTTAAATGTACAACCTTATGAGATTTATTATCCTTTGATAATATGAGAGTTAGTATCCTTGTGTACTAGAGAAAGTCGTGCCATTACACAGTTGATTTTGCTACAACAATTCCCAACTGTGTTTCACTGGTTGCAACTTGCTAAACCTGCTCCACTGTATACTATAGCCTAAGGGCCTCAGTCTACTATATATCATACAGTCTACATAAAACACCTCTATGCTGAACACTCCTGTGTCAAGCTCTTCACCAGTTATTGTACTGAATGTCCTGGTTAAAGCGTACTATACTACATTAGAACTACATTATACAGGGTAAGTCAAAAGTCAGGACATTTTTTAAAGAAATGACATATCTGAATACCCAGCAAGTAATGGGTGAGGGGGACTATATTTATCTATAGTCTATATCCAGAACATGGCCACCATCTTAAAAGATGCCATATTGAATCAAGGGCAAGTTTTTTAAATGAGAATGTGGTCATGTGTCCTGCAACTTTTGAATCAACTTAGTTCTTGTCAAATTAATCAAATCTGTACACTTTTTGACAACTAAATGGTTACTTGTTGCCTATTATATCCCACCCCAAGGGTGCCACTGTGATATGATGCCATTTATGCCACTAATTACAGTACATATTACAATACAATTAAGTAATTACAATACAAAAACTAGGATCACATGGGCTATGATTATGCTTTAAAATAGTTGTGTTTCATCAACTGTTTGTACAGATCAACATTATTATAAATAGACAGTACATTTTGTTTTTAATTCAGTCAGAATTGACATACTCAGTGAATTATCTTTTAGAATAATCTGACTGTTTAACCAAATAAGACAAAATGATTAATCTTTAAGTTCAATCTCCTGTACTTCTATACTCCCTTTACTGTACTGTGAATCATGAATTCCATTTTGTTCAAGATAGCACAGAGTTTTTATAGAAGAAATGTACAATGATGATTGGCTTATACCTATTAGCATGGCATTCTGATTGAAAGCATGCCTAAAATTTCTACTTCGCACAGGCTGAGCAAGCTAAGAGCATGCATTAATCACATGCAGAGATTTAGAAATAGATTGAGGTGCTGGTAAAGCATCATGCTTCCCTGCTTTTCCCACAAACCCCTGAGGACCCAGTGTGCAGTTTTGGCTAGCCCAAAAAGAACAATCAGCAGGTGTAGCCTGTGACTGGAAAAACAAGATCAATTTCAATGTTTTTAGAGTGTTAAAGAGACATAAATTTGCTCAGTCCATTCAAGCTTTTCTGGGCAGCTCCACATTCAGGACCTTGTCATGATATGAGCAGTCAGGAATCCACTGTCTATGATAGTTCACCATGCCTAAAAAGCTCAGCATGACCTTCTTTGTGGTAAGTGGAGGGATATCATGAATCACAGCTAGGCGATCGTCAGACAGGCTTCTCTCGCCAGCAGACAGGAGGATCACTAAGTCTGTGACAGACGGCTTGCACCACTGTAACTTTAAAGCCATATTGGACTTTGAGCAATGCCAATATGTCCTTTATGATGGCGGAGAACATGGCAGGGGAGTCAATGAAACATTGAGAAAGACGGGTCCAGGTATACTGTTTACCCTTAATTGGAAATGCATGAGAGTTTTCATGCACTGGTACAGAAAATATGTCAACAACTGTAAAATGTTAAATTTTGTTTTTCTCTGATCAATCTTGTCTAATACTTCTTATACTTCCACCTAGAAACACCATATAAATTTAAAATGAATGATAGACAAACTTGTCCTCTCTGAACTCTTAAAAGATCTTAACATTTGACAATATATTTTTTGAAATATGAGGACTTGTTCAGCATGAGGCAGTAGAAAGCCCTCCATTCATGTTCAGGGCTATGAAAACTCATTTTCTGTTTTTTTCATTTGTGTTTATCCTGTCATAACTTGGGCATCTTCTACTCAATCCATTGTTGTGGGCTAACGCAAGCTAGGGGAGCATCTACGATAAGCTATATCCCAATTTCCTGTCAAAGTTTCGTCAGGTTTTTGACCATGCTCATAATGACCAGTCGAGTAGTGAGAGTTTACTCACCCCTAGACAGGGTACCCGTTTGATGTTGGTGTCATATGCTCTGGAGTTTTGCGTGGTAGCTGCCAAGGTGGGCTGGAACAAACCCGCTCTGCTGGGGGTGGTCTAACTGGGATTTAATCCAGAGATTTATCGTGCTGTCACAATGATGAAATGTCTTTGGATGAACTCATTTCCATGTCCATTCGACTGGATTAGCTGCTGGCAAGACAACCCAAGCAGAAACGCAAGAGTTGCAACACACAGAAACACTGGAGTTCCCCAGTCAACTCTTCTGTCCTGCTCCCAAACCCATTGTGCAGTGTGACTCAACAAGGCTGACTCCAGAGGAACACCAGCGCAGTATCAATCTGTGTATGTACTGTGGTGGTGCTGGGCACAACATGCTAAGGCACTGACCCCAGGAAAGCTCCATGCTTTAATGTGGTGAGTATTCCCACCAAGGGGTTGGTTACCAAATCGTTCCAAGTCTCTGTTTTCTGCCAACAAAATTTTCTTTCTGTTGCAGCCCTGCTCGATTCCGGTCCCGAGGGGAACATCCAAGCTAATCTGGTCCAGCACCTCAACATCTCTACTGAACCACTTCAACAGCCCTTGAAGATCTGAGCTCTAGATGGTCAGCCCATTGGATGCGACCCAAACTCCCAATGGACCACCCCAGTCACTATTCAAGCTAGTTTCTTTTGCATATGGAGACGATTTTACTACTTGCCTTACCTTGTTTCCTACCCTCCTTGGATTACTTAGCTACATTAGGACTGCCCTGGTTGGAAAAAACACAATTCTGAGGACATTGAGAGGTAGTGTCATCATCTTACTGTCTATCCTGATTATCTTGAGCCCGTCTCTCTCTCTCTCTCTCTCTCTCTCTCTCTCTCTCTCTCTCTCTCTCTCTCTCTCACACACACACACACACACACACATGCGTTGACACACAGACACTAAGTGTTTTGTGAATTAATTTTATTCAAGATGGTACAGAGTTTATATAGATGTTCAATGATAATTGGCTTACAGGTACTACTGTGCCATTCTGATTGAGAAGGGATTGATTGATTGGGAAGAGACTTAGTAACAGTCTAAAAGCATGTACAAAATATGCAGTACACAAAAAAATCCATCACAACCCAGAGTCAGATAGCAATAGGTAAAATATTCAGGGTTTTTTTTTTTTTATAAATACCATACATTTTCAGAATAGGTGGAGGCATTAGTACATTGCCTTGTATTTGCACAGAGCAATGACAATAAAATAGAATATATACATATGAGCAAACCAAATGGACCAAAAAAAAAACCACCCACACACACAAAGACAACAGTGGTACATTAAGTGTCTTATAAACTACTAATATAAATGCCTCAGACGCCGATCCTGTCGTGTGAGAATTCTGCCAATATCATAATTGTGTTCATGTCCATTTTAGCTTTCTCTTCCACTGATTGGGTTCAGATTGTGTTTCCAACTGTTCCAAATAATGAATATTCCTTTTTTCTGAGAGTGACATCCAGGAAATTTTATGTAAAAATATATACTTACTGTAGAATTGTGTTCAATCTGATACATTGTTCATGAGGAACACACACTTCTCTAATCTGTGAGTCTGTTTAATGTGTTATTACGTGATGCATTTATAAATATCTTTCATTTTCCCCAACATGGAAATGCAGGAACTTCAACTGAAGACTTCATCACAAACAGACAGATGTTCATCAGAAACTGTATGTAAAAGAAAAATGTAAATTAATAACCACAAACTGGACTGTGGTACTTTATGATCAACAACTGTCTCTGCTCCAAAGGAAACATTGTCATGTTTATAATTAATTATTAACATCAGATTCATAACATTTAGTGAGAACAAATGAGAAAGTAACTCAAGTTCTAACAGGAAAATGGTCACATATTTACCCATAATATCACTGCTCTTATCCAATCACAGGCTTTGGAGTTTTTAAATAATAAACATTACTGTGTTGTTTAGCTTGTTTTATATTGACTTTTAAGTGCAGATTTTAAGAACAAGCTGAGAAGAATTTAACAGAAATGAAAAGATGTCAAAAGACATTGTATGGATGTAGGGTGCTGGAAGAAGTGTCAGTGATGATTATTTTACTTGTATGAGAGTTAAGAAGAAAGTGTGGTGTTTATCAGAAACAGAGAAAAGTAGAGATCATCTTGTTCAGACAAAAGCAGCAGTATGAGTCAGAGACAGCAGGGTGTCACAAGGAGACGAGCTGTTCATTTATAATCACTCTCATCTACTTGTTTGTGATATTTTGTGGACTCCCTGCATTCTGTCTTTAAATGAAATATGTATTAACACCCTTCACACAAAACAGCTTTAAAGCCAACTTTCATTAATTAAAATATACTGTAATATCATAAAACTTTATTTTTACTATTTTATTTTATTTCCTAACCTGTTGATCCTATATTTACTGTAAACATTGAATGTACAAACAAGTAAACAAAAATATACAAACTAATAATAATGAGGTTTAATAATTAGTCTTTAATTTTCATCACTTATCTGAAAAGGTCATTACTCACTGCAGTGTCCGTCGTTTGTAATGTTTATCATCCTTAAGAGCAGAGAGCTGCTTCTTTCCTGAGGCTCCTATTTTATTATTTAACAGATTCAGTTCTTTCAGGTGTGAGGGGTTTGATCTCAGAGCTGAAGTCAGAGCAGCACAGCCTTCATCTGAGATACCACAATCACGCAACCTGAAGAGAGACACAATGACACAGTGTTTGTTAAAGGGCAGCAGTTTTTTTTTAATTAAAAAATTATTGTTTAATGTTTTTTTTTTACTGGACACGTGAACAGAGAATTCAGTTTGTTGTAGAGATTTCTGTAGATATTTTTCAGTGATCACATAAAGGTCTTTCTTGAGAAGATGAGACTGATCAGACTTTGTATGTGTTTTATATAACTTGGTAGGTGTCATGGACACATGCATGCATCCCAGTACTAGAGCTCTGGCACAACATGAGGCAGAGTGTGTGAACCCAGAATTCAATGCCGGCAAGGGCAACTTTCACATATAAGCCCCCGGCTTCCGTTTTTGCCCTGGATTAGCCTGTACGTTTATACCAATCCTTGATTACCATGTGGGTTACCTGTTGTGAAATTTGCTGTGTTTTAAAATTACTGTCTCTGCCCTGTTTGCTGATTGCCTTTTATTTTTATTTTATTTTATTTTACCTTTATTTCACCAGGCAAGTCATTAAGAACAACTTCTTATTTATAATGACAGCTTGGCAAAGGCAAAGCCTTTTGAGACACACAGTAAAACAAAACAAAACAACAAAGAAGCAATTAACAGATTAGGAAATGAAATAAGAATGAGAAAGACATCACTAAGTATCCATATAACTGACTTTGCAATAAAATAAACCAATCCTAAAGTTTTTTGAACTGACGTCCAGTTCTTAGCTGCAGCTGACTGAAATGAGGACAAACCAACTGTGTTTGATTTTGGGGAAATCTCAGCATGATAAGATGGGCAGAATGAATGTTGTAACTAGGAGACAAAGGACAGAGGCTGCAACAACTGACACAGATAAGGGATAAAAAAAGAGAAAAGAAAAGAGTGATGAGTTTTAAAGGGAGCATCTGTAGCTAAACAAATTGCAGGATGATAGAGTATATCCAGTTTGTGCAAATGCTTTAATTGGCTGATCTGTATATTACAATACTGTAATCTAACATAGGGAGGATAGTCATTTTAACTAAGATTTATTTAGCTGATCGAATTAAAAAGGCATGCATTCTATGCAAAAAAACCCAAAACAATCTTAGACTTAATTTTAAACTGTAGAAAGAGTACTATATAACCAGATACCCAAATATTTCTTAACCTAAAATAAATCAAGTTTAATAATATAGGTAAAAATAGTAACAGTAAAATACGAATAGTACGATCTATCTGAGGTGCAGAAACCTTCTTGCCAAACCACATAATATTAGTCTTGGTGGTACTTATTCGGGGTGGAAAACCTGGTCCAAAGCCCGACTGGACATCAGCTGAAATGTTATGAGCATACTGGTCGTTAATCTGTTGTTTATTTAGTTTTCCTAGCACTTTTTATAAGCAAAGCAATATAGGGATTGTTATGTAACAGTTGAGATCTGTCTGATCTCCTCCCTTAAAAAGAGGACGTTTTCAAGCTGCTGTCCATGCATGTGGAAATTCAGATGTATTAAAGGGACAAGTTAAAAAGGTCAGCAATTGGAGCAGTAACTCTAAGAGCTGCTAATCTAATAAAGAAAGGGTCCAACTTATCTGGTCCAGCTGATTTTTTAGTGTCCAACTTAAGTAATTAATCTAACACCTTTTTGTATATTTGTGGGATTATTCCTTGTAGGAACTCTTCCTGTGTCACGACTTTGAGCCTGCATTATGTTTTTGGATGTGGTTGAACTGTGTTAATAAATACCCTGTGTTTGTGTCCATACCATCTCTGTGAAAGTGTTCTATTCACCACTTACAGAAACACTTTGCGATCTTAATGAACACAGCGGGTATTTCCCAGCTCATAGAAGCTTTGGCCACTCATCTGATCCAGCTGATTATTTAGTGTCTAACTTAAGTAATTCATCTAAAACCCTTGGAACCATCTCTATCTAAAGGAGGAGAAATGCATGTTCCATATTACCAAGATTGGCTTTCTTGGGTACATCATCAATGCTGTTGGAGTATGGATGAATCAGGACAAAGTGAGTGCAGTGACGAACTGGCCCAAACCAGCTACAGTGCAGGACCTTCAGTGGTCCTTCGGGTTCGTGAACTTCTACTGGCCTGCCCACCATTTCATCAGAGCATTCAGCAGTGTTGCCAGCCCACTTACCAACCTCCTTAATGGCAGGGCCAAGTGCCTTTTTGAAGCTCAAGGCTGCTTAAAACACACACTTCCTTCTCCATCCCGATCCTAAAATAACATTTAATGTGGAGGTGAAGGCATCAGACATTGCAGTGGGAGCCGTAGCTCTTACAGAGGGCAGTAGAGAAGCCCAAGCTGCACCCAGTGGCTTTCTATTCCAAGAAATTGATCCTGGCGGAAAAGAATTACAGTGTGGGTGACTGTACCATCCACCGCAACCTGGAGTATTTAAAGACTGCAAGCAGGCTCAACTCAAGGCAAGCACGTTGGCACTGCAACGTCCCTGGTCATACCTAGCAGTAGACTTTAGGGACTACCTACAGCTTGGAGAACGGCCAAACTATTTAAGCATGTCTTCCACTACTTCGGACTCCTGGAGGACATTGTCAGTGACGCAATTAATTTCCTGTGAGTCTGGAAGGACTTCTTGGAGAGCTTGGGCGTCACAGAGAGCCTCACCTCAGGTTATCACCCCCAGTCCAATAGCAGCATAGCAATCCCCAAAACTGTTCACAGTATGTCCCTTAGGCTGAATTCATCCAAAATTCCCTCCATCACTCTGCTAAAGGGCTCACACCATTCCAGTGTGTGCTAGGATTTCAGCCACCACTGTACCCCTGGGACACCTACAGTTGATGCTTGGTTCAAGAAGAGTGAGCAGGTCTGGTCATCCACCTACCAACACCCCCGGAAAGCAATGGCCCAAATGAAACGTCAGGCCGATTGCAGATGTGGAAAGTCACCTCTGTTCCAACCTGGTGATAGTGTCTGGCTTTCCATGTGGAACCTGTGCATGCCTCAAGTTAAGTGCCAGTTTCATTGGTCCATATAAAATAATTTAAACAGTAAACCCTGTCAGTTACCAGCTGGAAATGCATGCACACTCCTGTCTATGCCCTGTCTTCCATGTGTCCCAGCTAAGTGCTGCCATGTTCCTGGACCCCTTGGCCATGACACCGGCACCGGTGGCCGATGGCACAGTCAGCCAGCTATTCAATTTCTGGACATGAGGTGTACGGATGGGCTGCTTCGGTACCTGGTGGAGTGGGAGGACTATGGCCTTGAAGAGCACTCTTAGGTATCTGCACTAGAGACATTCTCAACCCCATGACACTAGAACTCTGCCATGATGCAAGGCAGAATGTGCAAACCCAGAATTCAATGCTGGTGAGTGCACCCATTGTCAGTCAGAGTTCTAGCAGCTGTTTATTAGACTTTGCTTTGCTTTGCTTTAATTTCACAGTCATTTCAAAAACATTGCAGTTAGATCAAGTCACGTTTTGCCCTGCAGCTTCTCACATACATCTGACCCAAAGACTGTGTGAACTAAAACTTTTGCTACAGCCTTAGAGAATGTGAGGAGCAGGTCATGTGACTCTCAGAGAGATGATTTTACCTCAGTATCTCCAGTTTACAGTCAGGATTCTCCAGTACAGCAGAGAGACACTTCACTCCTGAGTCTCCTATATTATTATAGGACAGATCCAGTTTTCTCAGGTGTGAGGGGTTTGATCTCAAAGCTGAAGTCAGAGCAGCACAGCCTTCATCTGAGATACCACAACCACACAACCTGTAGAGAGACACAATGACACATTCTTCATCAAGTATTAACTTGGTTTAAAGATAAGACTTACTTTAAATATGAATTTAATGTATCCTGTTTATACTAATTAATGTCATTAAAATTATTAAAACAATCACCAACTGATTTAAACTGACTAAACTGATTTAACTGAGCTAAAGAGAGAACAGCAGAAACTTAGACAGTTCTTACTAGACTTACAGTCCATAACACAAGGGGAATAAACCTATTTTTTCATAATCTATGTGGTGTATTTATATAACAATATATATTTATATTATTGCAGAATCAAAGAACTAAAAGTCAAAATCATGGTGATAAACAAATACTATAAACAATGTCAAGTATAAAACAATTATTTTGAGGAGAATCTAGAACAATCTATTTTTAGATCACTTCCATATTTCACTGCTGCTTTTAAACCCTGCAGCTCAAAGTCCAAATGCAATTTGAGTGATTAGTTACAGTGTTTTATTAAATTTCACTGTAATTTCAGAAAAAAATGCAGTTACATCATGACACGTTTTGCCCTGCAGCTTCTCACATATGTACATCTGACCCAAAGACTCTGGCTGCCTCCAAAATCTGACTGTCCGAATGTGCAGTATGCATCAAGCAGTATGGGAAAAGTCGGGAGACATTTTGCAGTAGGTGAACTGAGCGCACTGTTGTATCCCAATGCAATTCGAGCAGCGCAGACGTTTGGAACTGAAGAGGATAATATAAAAGTATTTTTATTTTAATAATTTCTATATTAATAGTTTCTTCTAAGGTAAAAAAAAAGTGTATTTTAAAGTAAAAAAAAAAGTACCTTTGGGGATAAAAAAACGGCTGTGATGTGACGTCATGCATCACATGACATCGTAAAGATGGCGGATTTAGTGCATCTGAGGCTGTGCATACTGCACGCACACATACTGGAATTGTGTACTGCTCAACGGTAAAACAGTACACACTGCTTTGATTTAAGAATGTACTGATTGAGTACGTGATTTCGGATGCAGCCTCTGTGACCTAAAACTTCTGCCACTAAGAATGTGTCTTACTGAGGAGCAGGTCATGTGACTCTCAAAGAGATGATCTTACCCCAGTATCTTCAGTTTACAGTGAGGATTCTTCAATACAGCAGAGAGACACTTCACTCCTGAGTCTCCTATATTATTACTGGACAGATCCAACCTGCTCAGGTGTGAGGGGTTTGATCTCAGAGCTAAAGTCAGAGCAGCACAACCTTCATCTGAGATACCACAATCAGACAACCTGTTGAGAGACACAATGACACACACTTCATCAACAGAGTTATTTTAGTTTACTTGTTATAAAGATGATGTGTTCATGTTGGACTGTCGGTCAAGTTTTAACCAATCACAAGATATAATTAACACTGACTAAACAGTGCTGTTCAGTGTTGACGCCAGAAACACACACACACACACACACACACACACACACACACACACACACACACACCTAACAAAAAAAATCACAAAATGAAACCCAACTGCTGAAAATAGGCTGATACATTTAGAGATGTTTGTGAAGCTGTGTTACAGTTGTTTTGGTATTAAAGCCAACTACAATTTAAATTTTTTACAGAATGAAATCATGTTAGACAGCTTTCACATTGTCTAAAGACACAGTTTAAACAAACAAACTGAAATACACTTCATCTTATTATATCTCTGACTAAAGACACTGTGTG
>JAOVVF010045262.1:0-19197 GCA_028565595.1 Duopalatinus emarginatus
TTTTGATACTTAAGTACATTTGAAGGTAAATACTTTTGTACTTTTACTCAAGTGAAAATCTAAACAGAGGACTTTTACTTTTACAGGAGTAATATTTTACCTTGGGTATATGTACTTTTACTCAACTACATGATTTCGGTACTTCGTCCACCACTGTCAGTAATTATCAAATACTCAAGATTTTCGGAGTAATGACTTTCAGTTACAGCAGAGTCTGTACACCATGATTTGTTCACATAAAGGCACACACCCCCTCCCTTGCTTTTAGCAGAATTTTCTGCCACTCTGACTATGTTACTTGTTATGTTCCCTTTTAAGATGTTATACTTATGGCTAGAGGTAGTTAGGAGGCAATGGTTGGTGACGTAGTTTCCGGTTTTTGAAATGCTGCCGTGAGTTCTGTTGTGAATCGGCGTGTTATTCAACTATTTTCTTTCATCCATTCATTAATTTTATGCCATCAATTTTCTCTAGATGTATTTTTACTTTTCTTTTCTGTCGGGTTCTTATTTTTATTCTTTTAGAGTTGTCTTATTTTTATTCTTTAGGTTTCACCATATTGAGACTGTGTCAGTTCCCCGAGCCGAACAAAAATATAGAAATACTCAGAGAGTTTGTTCTAATAACTTAATAAATATAAATTTAGTCAATTCAGATAGCCTGCACTGTTGACCTGAAGCAGGGACTATTAAATATTAGGCCTCTTAATTCTAAATCAATTATTTATAAATTAAATTATTACTGATAAGGCATTTAATGTACTGTGTTTAACTGAAACACATGAATATAACTACATACACCAGTCTCGTTTAACTGGTAGAGGAAGAGGTCACTGTTATTTATGATAATAATCAGGGGTCACTCACAAACCACTTAACTCATTTGAGGTTTTGTATACTAAAAAAACATGCATAACTGGAAAAAATAAGTCTATGGAGTCTATTCTATTATTTATTATTTATAGCCCCCCAGGGCCGTATTCTGAATTTCTTCAGGAATTTGCAGAGTTTAACTCCAACCTATCTATTTGTGTGGACAAAGCTCTAATTGTTGGGGATTTTGATATTCACTTTGATAATCCTGATGACCCCCTGAAAACTGCAGTGGTAGATTATATTCTAGATTCAGTAGGTGTTAATCAGAATGTAATAGGACCCACTCATAAGGGTGGTCACACACTTGATTTAATACTCATAAGGGTGGTCACACACTTGATTTAATACTAACATTTGGATTAAATATAGATAATATAGTTATGCTTCCACAGTCCGATGCTATCTCGGACCATTGCCTTATCGTGTTTAAAATACGTATTAACCAAAATATATGCTCTTTACATCAGTACAGCCTGAAACGTACATTTACAACAATTATTGCAGATAGCTTTGTTGATGAACTCCCAGATCTATCAGCTTTGATTGGATTGCCGTCTGACCCAACTGAGCTTGAACAGGCAACTGAATGCTTATAGTCAACATTCTGTTGTACTCTGGATAGCGTAGCCCGACTTAAAACAAAAATAATTAAAGAGAAGAAACTAGCACCATAGTATAATGATTGCACATGCACTTTAAAACAGATCAATAGGAAATTGGAACGTAAGTGGTGTCAAACTAACCTGGTTGTGTTTCAAATAGAAGGAGAGTCTCCTAAATTATAGAAAAGCCCCTAGTGCTGCTAGAGCAAAATATTTCTCCTCGCTAATAGAAGATAACAAAAATAATCCTAGGTTCCTATGTAATACTGTAGCAAAACTAACTAGAAAGAAGACTACTACAAAAGTGTCCACACCATCTGTATGTAGTAGTGACAACTACTTAAAGTTACAAGTTAAAGACAACAAGTTAAAGTTGATTAAACTTGATGTTAGTATAGCTACATCAGATCAGCAAGTAGAGTCTTTTAACCCTCTCTAAGAAACAGAGTTAATTTCACTAGTTTTGTCATCAAAATCCTCAACATGTATATTAGAGCCCAAACCCACAACTTTCCTCAAACATATACTACCAGAAATAATCAAACCCTTTTAAAAAGATAACAAATTACTCTCTTAGTACTGGCTATGTCCCTAAATCATTTAAATTAGCAGTTATTAAACCTCTGGACCCTTGCAAGCTGTCTAATCAGAGGGCTATCGAATCTCCCCTTCATCTCCAAGATCTTAGAAAAGGCTGTAGCGCAACAGTTATGTTCATATCTGCATAGCAATAACATTTTTTAAATGTCAGTCAGGATTTAGGTCTCATCATAGCACAGAGACAGCGCTGGTTAAAGTTGTGAATGTCCCGTTATTGGCCTCTGATTAGGGTTGTATCTCCCTGCTTCTATTACTTGACTTAAGTGCAGCTTTCGACACCATTGATAATGTTACTCTCCTTCATAGGCTAGAAAATGTTGTTGGATTTAAGGGAACAGCCTTGTCCTGGTTCAGGTCTTATTTGCGTGACCGTTATCAGTTTGTAGATGTAAGTGGTGACTATTCTATGCAAAGTAAGATAAAGTTTGGTGTTCCACAATGTTCTGTTTTAGGCCCATTGTTATTTTCTCTGTATATGTTACCTTTGGGTAATATTATTCGGAAACACGGTATGAGCTTTCACTCTTACGCTGATGATACAAATGTGTGCAAATCTGGATGAGAGACACCAGTTTAGTCAAGTTGAGAAATGTGTGAAGGACATTAGACAGTGGATGTTGAACAATTTTCCATTACTAAATTCGGATAAAACAGAAGTACTAGTATTAGGACCTCAGGCAGCTAGAAGTAAAGTTTCTGATTCCTTGTTGAGGATAGCCTTCTATCATCTTAGAAACATTGTGATCAGAAATATGATGTCACTACATGATGCAGAAAAACCGGTTCATGCTTTTGTTGTCTCTAGATTGGATTATTGTGTAGTGGAAGCAGCATAAAGATCATGAAAGGCCTTAGCCTTCTTAGTATTTGTTGTTGCCTTCTAAAACATGGGACCACTCAGATCGGAGAAGATGACTGGGGGTGCAGACTTACTTGTACTGTATATCTTTATATAATAGATGTATACCCAACGGGTGATACTTAGGACTGTTTTAAAAGTATTAATGTTCACAGATTTTTTTGTTCACAGATCTCTCTCTCTCTCTCTGTGGAGTAGAGGCAGACCACATGGGGTTTTACCCATGGTCACCTCCACACACTCACACACACACACACACACACACACAACAAAAGGGTCACACACCCTTTCCACCCTCCTACTGATAAGATCCGGTAGATTCCAAATGGCATTTTATTATTTATGATGATGGTTGGGACAAAGGAAAATTCTAGCTTACTAAACTTACTCTATAAATAAGGGCAGAGATAAGTCGGGTTCTTCTCAAGTTCTTCGCGAGTTCTTCTCAGAGGTTCTACTCTAAGCAAGAAAGATCAAACTACCGAACACCTAGATTAACCACTTCTGAAGAACCACGAAACCTAAGCCTCCAGGGCATTTCAAACTTTAAGTCATTCTACTGTGTAAACTTCTGGTTCTCCCTTGTAGTTATGCTGTCTTAGCTAGTCTTTCAGAGTTTTTGCTTGCTCTCTGCACTCCTTATATTTAAACTGACCATTACATAAAGATCATACTTAACTCTCTGTTTTCTCTTCCCATCTTCTATTCTGTTGAGCTGCACCTGCTGTGGCTTAGGCACCAGGAGATACCAGCAACCATGAGTCCTGATTCCTCCTGCTCTCCAAACCCTGCCTAATCCACTCTGACCCCCCTTATCTTTTTGCAGTCTCATCTGACCAGCCATGGACTTGGTCAATCTACAAAACACCATAATGGAAACCATGAATTAGATTACAGACTTTAATTCTCTTGCTGCCTGCACTTTTATTCATAATTGCACTCTGTGTAACCCAAATAAGGGTGGGTTCCCGTATGAATCTGGTTACTATCAAGGTTTCTTCCTTTTGTCATCTCAAGGAATTTCCTTGCCACTGTCGCCACCTTGCTCATCAGGGATAAAATTTCTAAAAATTCTATAAATGTATAACCCTTTTAATTATTTCTGTAAAGCTGCTTTGGGACAATGTCAATTAAGTTAAAAGCACTATACAAATAAAATTTAATTTACTTGACTTAACTGAACCATTGTATGGGGAGGATGGAATGAATGACAATCACCATAGAAATGCCAGAACAAGGGTTCACAACTTTACTGTGCACAGGTACAAAACAGAACATAACAGAAGTTTACAAATGTACCTAAGTAGCAGCTGCCCCTAACCTACTGTGTCTAAATATAAGGAATAAACTACTGAGAAATGTATAGGAGTGCCCAGAACTTGCCTCTCCACACTTCACACTGCTGAAAAAAAGGCAGAAGAGAAAAATCTAAAAACTGTGGCACCCTGAGAATATATTCAAAGAGTCTTTAAAACACAACAGCCTAAACATGAATGTACTTTTAGGGGTTAATTGTGGAAACTATTTCTGTAGGAATTGTGTGTATACAGCTTTAGTAATTTAATAGCTTTCATGCTAATTATTAGCCGTGTCCCAAATGTGCTGCCAAATGAGGCACCTTGTCAGTTAGAATGCTGCCGAATGAGAACAATTGTGGCCAACGACTGACTAGGCAGCTGCCTACCGAATGGAACACAGCCATTATGTTAGTTTCCCTAATCCATCTCTGTGTTGCAGTCCAGAGCTGCAGCTCATTCATTTTTACTCGCCAAAGGCCGAACATTAGGAACAAAAATTATGACAGTATGACAGGAGCAATCAAATCCAGAGGGTCATATAACCTGTTCACTATGGATAAGATACCTCTACGGGTATAAGGCTTCACTTACTTACCCAGGACATCTGGATTGTAAAAGCTGTCTGTTTCCAGATGGGGACAGAATCTCTGAATGGGGACAAGATCTGTGTGGGGGTCTAGATCTCTTTCATCCTGATAGGTTAACAAAAATGCATGGATGTCATTGTGGTGTACCATTGGATGCAGAGCTGCGATGTATCTCTGATTTGCACATGGTTGTCATGGGGTCATTTCTCACCTTAGCTTGTTGCCAGATGAACTGTGAAAAGAGAGGAAATGGAACATGGAAACTGGCTTGACGATCACCACAAATTGCAGTTTCTTGCCGCTTTTTCAGCAAACACCAGCTGAGCTTGAGCAGTCTTTGTCTGGGGTCATGCTCTGGTAGCTGCTGTAGCAGTTGTTTTACTGGATCTACTGGACATTTGTGACTGAACATCTTATGTTTGACGTTTGAAAGAGTATTCTATGGCGTCATAATAGGATCAAAAGTTTTGCACACCAAAAAACAAAATCTGTGCATTCTCAATTACAAAATCTCATTTATGGGTTACAGATTTCAGTTTTTCGTGCGCAAAACTTTAGATCCGGTTACGGGTTTTGATTTTTGGTGCGCGGATTTCCTTTTGCTGCGCAGGTTTCCTTTTTTGCTGCGCGGATTTCCCTTTTGTGCTGCTCGAGTGTTCCTTTTTGCTGCACGGATTTCCCTTTTTGCTGCACTGGTTTCCTTTTTTGTTGCCCGGATTTTTTTTTTTTGCAAACCTTTTGGACCAATTTTTAAACTTGGGCGGGATCTAGACAGCTATTGGCTGTTGAAGTTAAGCCCTGCCTACCCAGGCCATTCTACACACCCCGCTTCATCAGCAAGAGCTTTGAAAATGGCCGACTGGCAAACAGGTAAACTATGTGCCTGTTTTCACATATCAGCTATTTTTAATGATTATGTCTTTTAGTAATGCAAAGTTCGTCACAGAGGCTCAGAGTCAGACTACTAACTGGTTAATGTAGGTAGAGTGTTAACTTCCCACATTAACGTTTGGTTAATGTTAACTTCCTAGGCTGGCTCAATCTTCAGCATATCCTCCTTAATCCGTTCAGCAAAAAGGGAAATCCGTGCAGCAAAAAAAGGCAACCCGCGCAGCAAAAGGAAATCTGTGCACCAAAAAGCAAAATCCGTAACTGGATTTAAAGTTTTGCGCACCAAAAACTAAAATCTGTAACCTATAAATGAGATTTTGTAATTGAGAATGCGCATATTTAGTTTTTTGGTGCGCAAAACTTTTTATCCTATTCTGACGCCATAGTATTCGCCTGTCATTTGTATGGTCTTAGAGTGTTTCTGGGGCGGCATTGAAACTGTTCATTGGTGGCATCCCCTTTTACATTCTCCCGTTGTAGCACTGTGTTTCTCTTTGGCATCTTCTAATAGTTTAGGTCGCTGCCTGTTGTCTTTTTACTTTGCTGCTGTAGTGAAAAATCTTGAAAATCCTAAAAAAAAACCCTTAGGGATGTGGTGCAACTGGTTCCGGCAGATGGTCAGCACCCTCCAGTCTTGTTGACAGCCTCTCATTGAATCTCGCTAATCAGCAAATTCTACACTCTCTTCCTGTTATTTACATCAGGTTGTGCACACAGTGGCATGCAGATAAGAAGCCAGACCCTATACTTCCTCCAGGACTCTATATTATAGATACCTTTACTTCTTAACTATAGAATGCAATTCAAATCCACCAAGAGAACTCAGAACAGTCATGCTTGAGCGCACATACTAAGTCCTACGAAGGGCCATCTTCATGCTGCAAGTGTACACCAGCTGATGTCACTGAGGAGGTAACACAGCTTAACTCAGATGCTCTCAACCAGCTGGTCTGGAAGTGTGTTACGTGCTGTTCAAACCGGAGCCCAGCCAGTTACCTCCTACTGGCGCAAAAGCACATCACCCCTCTTGTCACCAGAGACGATTGAAAATTCTGAGCTTGAATCCTCACTTTATATGCAGGTTAGGCTCATGTGGAGTCTTGAGTCCTAAATTTTCACTATTGGGACATTTATCATTATTGTTGATGAGTAAAGTTATGTTAGTAGTCTAAATATAGCCATCCATATTCACAATAATTTAGGTATAGTTTATCCTTCAGTATAGATTAGCCATCATAAATTCCCTTAAAGACCTCATAGTTAAAATTCCTTAGAGCAGAAAGTCATATTACTGCTCACATTATTCTGCTAACCATAAATTCATTTTAGACATTTATTTCCCCATACACATCAATATCTCTCATCTACCTAACAATTCCTCACAGTCTCACCTCTTGTCATCATCTAAATATCATACATATCTCTTATTATATTTTAGTCAATGTTTATTTTATCATTTTTATTAATAAATATTTAATCCTATTCAATTTAAGAAAGTTGTGACTCTCATTTGGTAAGAGATCTCTTAGCTTGCTATATTTTTTTTTATTCCTTAAATTAAAATTAATGGTGTCTTGAATAATAAATGTATACAGCCATAAGAATTTAAAATGTACATTGTGCATAAAAAACCCTAAGAATTCAGGCTGAGTCTGTGTAGCCGCAGAAAATTATTACATTAATATAGCAACATGATAGCATAGGTATAATGTTGAATGGTAATTAACTGCACACTTTGAAAGGCCAGATATATTAAGACTTAAAACCATGATTAGCAAAAACTGGCTTTGGGATTGGTACAGACACACCAAGGGACAATCAAAAGTAAAATGTAACTATATTTGAAATTGTGCACGTTTTGGTTTATTTTTCTTATAAAAAAAAGTGCCAATTATTTGAACAATCAACTTGTAGCTGGAGCTTAAGTGTCTCACCTTTATCATTTTCTTTGTTTCGGCTTTATCGTTCTCATGGGTATTAAATGTATTTTTGTTATTGCTGTTATTGTTTAATAATTGGAGTAAATGTCTAATCTGCTGAAAAAGCCTACTTGTGAGCATGTTTGAACTTGTTCTTCTAGCTCCAAAAGTTTTGAAGAACCTGAAAGTGGGAGATGCAATTAAACAGTAAACTAAAGTAATAATGACCCTGGCAGAAAGCATGTTCACAGTTGACTATGAAAGATTCTCAATGGAGCACCAAAAAATATATTCACCATGGATGTGAATGAGAAAAAGAATAGGGCATTATATTTTACACCACTGAACATTGAAATATTACACCACTAGGCATTGAAATATTTTCACAGAAAAACAACACCAGAGTATTATAAAGAAAGCAATAAAAATGTTAATTGGTAAATTACATGTATTACATTAAATTATACATAAACTAAATTCCCTAAATCATTTTAAAACAAAACATTTAACAGAAGTGCATACAAAATGTTTAATATGTCAGTTATATTTTTACACATTACAATATTCTACTCTTTTTTAAATAAAAAAATGATTAAAAGTGTTTATTAAATCAAAAAGTGCCAGTGTATCCAGTTTATCCTGACCAAATTTTTTGTATACTGAAGATTCCTGACAAATCCTTGAATTATGCACATAGCCTCGCTATTTGGCTTCAACATATGTGATCATTTGGGAAGTTTCACATATGATCTTCATGGAGGAGAATAGCAAGTTCCAGGATGTTATTAAATGCTTTTTTAATTTAAAAACTAGTAAGAGTTTTTACTGAAGATGGTCACTACCTGTATATTAATTCAATGGATCAATTTTCTGTTCATATAATATCTTTAGTTGATATGTAGGTCCAGTCCACTCAGACAATAACCCTAGAAAATCCTGAAAGATTTAATGGTGTGGAGGAATTTATCTATTCCAGGCTTATGATTGAGAAACACTACAAAACTGTACACTAGACAGACTTTTTTGGACAGACTGACATACAGTCACCTTGTTGGTATGTTTTATCATTCTGATATGTTTTACCATCCCGATATGTTTCATCATTTTGAAGGAGAGTGTTGTATAAAGCCAGGGCTGACTATGTGCAATATATAAAATGTACCGCTTAAAATGTGTAAGTAGATATTTTTTGTAGATAGTGAATACAATATAACCAGTAATGTTCATGGGGATATTGTGAATCGGGGTCTAATGACATGGTCCTCAATGTCCACTGGATCCTGGATTAATACCCTGTTCTAAGGACACTGTCTCAATGTTAGGGTTAGGGTTAGGGTTATATACTGTCATATCTAACCTGGTCTTTCTTTCTGTTGGGCTGTATGTGTAAAAGCAGTTATTGGGGTTTCAATTACATTGTTGACAGCCATAAAAAGTTATTTGGGATCCAATTACAATAAAATTTAACTTCATTCACCTCTGAAGGACCCACACAAAAACCCTGCAATTGTGGCAAAGAGTGGGCAAACTGCAACTGGGCTGGTACAATATGTGTCATAGCTTACACAATCAGAAATGTATAGTCCCTCATTCACTGTGTAAATTTAGTGATGGACTGATTAGTTAAAGGGTAGTACAGCTCATCTGACACATACTTTATTACAAATCTATTTAGCGACAGCTGACTGTCGAGGTAGTCTGTCACACACACACTGGAAAAACACTAACAAAGGAGTCATGAGACAGTATGCAGGGGAGAGCCAGGCAAAGGGTTTATTAGTAAAAGCACAGGCAGAGACCAGCAAAACAAAAAAAACACTCATCTGGCATGGAGTAGAGACTTTTGCCGATGATAACCACAAGGGGGCACACCGCCACAGGCAAGCCACAAGCAAGTGCTCGGCGGCCAGATATTGGGTGGATGTGGCACCTGCGAAAGGAAAATGTCCGAGAAAACAAACAACCAAACTAAAAGAAGAAAATAAAATGAAACCAATGACAACGAGGCCAACCGTGCCGATGTAAGAGTGACAAGGCTGAAAAGCGGAGAGAGACAGTGAAAACACAGCGGCACAGAGATTACCACACAATGTGGCCGAGCGTGCCAGTGTAAGAGTGGAAAGGCTAATGACTGAAAAGCAGAGAGAGAAAAAGAAACCACAATGGCATGAGATTACCGCAAACGGCAGAGAGAGCTCAGTACGTGCGTGGAGAAACGAACGATACCTCGCAATGCAGGCGTAGGAGAGATGGTGTATAAATGGTAAGCTGTAATGAGCCTGGAATGAGAGACAGGTGAACGGAATGAAGCATCAGGTGTAGGAAGGGTTAAAAGGCTGGTGAGAGAGGGCGAGGAAAACCAGTTCTTGTGCACGTGACTGGGGGTGCAGGGAGTGTGGTGCTGGAGTTTGTGACATAGCCTCCCAGCAAAGAGTCACCCAAGGTTGAAGGAGACGCAGATTCTGGAGGGCTGGCAGGCGGACGAATAACAGCACCACAACGTCTGCGACAGGGAGGGCAACCCCAGGATCTTGGGGCAGGCCAGTCTGGGTGGTCCCAGTGAAACAGACCAGTCAGTTCAGGATCCAAAATGTCAGTAGAATCAGCCCAGAAGCAATCGTCAGGCCTATAGCCCTCCCAGTCGACCAGATACTGCAACCACCCTGCCCGTCGGCATGAATCCAGCAACTGCCTCACGGTGTACACAGGCCTTTCAATGAACCGAGGAGGAAAAGGGGGAGGTTGATCGCAAGCTGACGTCAGGGGTTCTGGGACATAGGGCTTGAGTAGGGAGATGTGGAATGAGGGGGCAATGCGAAGGGAGCTGCAGTTTGTATGTGACCTCGTTAGGGAGCTGCAGTTTAGATGTGACCTCGTTAATCTGCTTCAGAATCCATGAACCGGGGAGGTGCCACAGGTCACGGGTAGAGAGCCAGACCCTATCTCCTGGGGTATAGTGTTGGGTCTCCCCCCAATGGTGATCTGCCAGATGTTTGTGGCACCAGGTGACACTCTCAATACACTGGTGAACTAGGGACCAGACCTCCTCACTACACAGAAACCAATCATCCACAGGGTCCCAAAGCGCAAAAGGTGGCCGACAGTATGTCTCCCGGCAGGCCATAATGGCAAAACCAGTGGTGAAACAACCACTCAGCTATGCAAAATGTCGAGGGTGGATCAGGAAGGGGAACAAATTTGACAGCCTGCGAGAAACGGTCAACTATGAAAAGAATAGACGTGTTACCATTGGACAAGGGGAGGTCTGTAATGAAATCTATAGTTATGTGGGACCATGGTCTCTCAGGTACAGGCAGTGGCACTAATTTTCCAGCAGGAGGGCACTGAGGAGGAATGTGGGTAGACCGCAGATGAGCCTCCAGAGCATGGTCGAATTCCCAACGAGCGGTCAGTAATCACCTGAAAAGGATGGCTGGCTCTCACCAGCCAGTGTCGCCACTCCTCCAGTGCTAATTTTATGACCAGAATTTCTTGATCCCACACATCCTATTTGCGCTCAGCGGTTGATAGCGTCCTTGAAAAAAAAAAAAGCAATAGGGTGCAGCCGGGCAGGGGTACCCAGTAGTTTCGACAGCATGGCTCCTACTCCCACACTAGAAGCATCTACTTTGATCACAAAAGGGAGGGGTGAGGATGCCCTAGCCATGGTGAAAAGTTTCTTTAATTTAGTAATGGTCTGGTTGGCGGTTGGCAACCATTGAAGGTGTTTGGGTTTACCCTAGTAAAGTAAAGAAGTAAAGTTAATGGAAAAGCTACAGAACTAAATGAATGAATAAAACAACAGAAAAAGTTGGCAAAACACAGAAACCGCTGTAACTCCCGAATTGACTGGGGTCTGGGCCAATTAGTCACTGCCTGCACCTTTCTTTGGTCCATGCAGATGCCCTCTGGGGAGATTATATACCCAAGGAAAACTATAGTAGTGCGATTGAACTTGCATTTCTCAGCTTTTACGTACAAATGGTTTTTTAGTTACCGAGTGAGTACTGTGTGGACATGGTTTGGGTGGGTAACGGGTCAGCAGAAAAGATAAGAATATCGTCAATGCAGACTAATACAAACAGACCAGGAAATCTCACAAGACATCATTTATAAAAGCCTGGAAAACAGCGGGAGCATTAGTCAACCCAAAAGGCATGACTAGATATTCATGATGTCCCAAGGTGGTAATGAACACTGTCTTCCACTCATCCCCTTCCCTGATGTGCACAAGATTATAAGCGTTACGGAGATCTAGTTTGGTAAATACCTGGGCCCTTTGCAGCTGTTCAAGCACTGAGGGCACTAACGGAAGTGGGTAAGTGTAGCGTTTGGTGACTTTATTGAGTCAATTGATAGTCAATGCAGGGGCGCAGTGAAGCATCCTTCTTGGGTACAAAGAAAAAACCTGCACCTGCTGGGGAATGTGAAGGACGGATGAACCCCTGGGCCTGAGACTCCTTTATGTACTCTTCCATGGCCTGAGTTTCAGTAGATGACAACAGATAAGGGCTGGTGCGAGGGATGACAGCCCCCTCGACCAGGTTGATGGCACAATCATACTCGCGATGAGGAGGAAGAGTGGAGGCACAACCCTTGCTGAACACCGGGGCCAGGTCACTATAAGCTCGGGAAGCCCCGGGGTGGTTAGGGTTCGGTAGAGGAGGAGGTATTGGTCTTACCCACACAGTGCTGGGGATACTGTAGACAGTGCTGCTCACAATATGGGGACCAGGAAGTAATCTCAACACCACTCCAGGAAATGCTTGGGTTGTGTATCTGAAGCCAGGACTGTCCCAGAATTGTGATGGCAGATGAGGAGCGGAAGAGGGAAAACACCCAATGCTCAAAGTGGAGGGCGCCAATGCTGACCTTGAGAGGCTTGGTGTGATGGGTAATAAGACCTGAGCCCAAGGGGTGTCCATCCATGGCAGTGATGGCCAGGGGCTGTTGTAGTTCCTCCAAGGGAAGACTCCCCTTGGTGGCCCAATCCTCGTCCACAAAATCCCCCTCTGCCCCAGAGTTGATTAGCCCTGGAACAGGGAGAAAATTATAAGCCATGTGAACAACCTCAGTGAGTCGGCCTATAGATGATTTACAAGGAAGGAGAGAGTGACTCACCACAGTGGGTGGAGATTTGGCCCCACCACCCGGATTAGATGTGCAGCGTTAAGGAAATACAGGGCAGGCAGCAATCCCATGACCCCCGGAACCACAATATAGGTGATGAGTGATTTGATGTTGTCGTTTGTGGGGAGTAAGTTTCGGGGAAGGGGATGACTGCTTCGGTGGATGGCTGGTGACTGCAGCGCCTGGGCAGAAGGGTCTGCTAGTGAATGAGCCATATAGCCAAAGCAATAAGTTCATCCAGGCTGTGGTCTAGGTCCTGGCAGGCCAACTCCACCCATAAGTCTGGGTTCAGACCCGCCTTGCCAAAGAAGAAGCCAAAGTGCGGAACTCCAAAGCATAATCCACCACCGTGCCATAGCCCTGGGTATGACAGAGTTGCAGATCACCCGCCGTTTGGCCATTGCGAGGATGGCAGAAGGTAGCCTTTGTGGTAGAAGATTTTTAGTCAGCAGTAGTAAGCTGGTTATAAATTTCTGCTAAGTTTAACAGTCTTTTAAGGTCATGTGAGGGCATGTGAATAGGTAAACAGGAGGTTCGTTTTATTGCCCTTGCACTCACAAGTAAGCTAAACACAGAATGCAGATCTGGGGGTGCTGCAGAGATAAGGAGGACCTTAATGTGGGGGCTGTGTAAAAGATATATGTCTCTAAGGACAAGATAGAGGAACAACTTGCTGTGACGTCAGAACATTGTATACAAGGAGGCTGGAACGCCCCCTTTCTTTGTCTGCTTACATGATATTTTGTATTATGTGTAGACCCCTCGAGGAATAAACTTTAAACTTTTTCTATTTCTGCATCACCCCACTGAGTGAGTTCTCTTCATTATAGCAAAGAATTTTTTTCCACCACAGCCCTGATTGCCGACAGGAATCGGGCGTATTCCCTGACCACCGCAGTGGCCCAGGAAAGGGCTTTTCTGTTCAGGTGCGAAATGACAAAGGCAATCTGTGAGGGCTCATTGACCCGGGGGTGACTGGCAAAATATAGCGAGCACTGGAGGAGGAATTCTTCACAGTGGTCAGGATCACCGTGTAACATTCTGGTTCAGATACTGGTAGGTGGAACTCAGCAGCAGCACCTGGGGGTAAAGAAATGGCAGAGAGGGGGATGCGACCAGTCAGGGCCTCCTGGTGCAGGCTAAGCGACTGGACCTTCTCGGTCAGCACTGCCAGTTGCTGATGTAGCTCACCCAGACTCTGCTCCAACTCTGCAGGTTGCTCACGTTTCCCCCGCTGCCTCCATGTGTAATGGCGAAGTATTCTGTCACACACACACCGGAAAACCACAAACAAAAAGGTCAGGAGGCAGTATGCAGGGGAGAACCAGGCAAAGGGTTTATTAGTAAAAGCACAGGCAGACACCAACAAAACAGAAAACACACTCAACTGGCGTGGAGTAGAGGCTTGACCCGATGATCACCACAAGGAGACGGACTGCTGCAGGCAAGCGCTCGGCGGCCGGAGCTCGGGTGGAGGTGGCACCTGCAGAAGGAAACCGGCCAGGGAAACAAACAACCAAACTAAAAGAAGAAAATAAAATGAAACCAAACGACAATGCGGCTGAGCACGCCAATGTAAGAGTGACAAGGCTGATGACTGAGAAGCGGAGAGAGAAAGTGAAACCACAATAGCACAGAGATTACTGCACAACGTGGCTGAGCATGCTGATGTAAAAGTGGAAAGGCTGATGACCGAAAAGCGGAGAGAGAAAGAGAAACCACAGTGGCATGGAGATTACCGCAAACGGCAGAGAGAGCTCAGTACGTGCATGGAGAAACGAACGATACCTCACAACGCAGGCGTGGGAGAGATGGTGCATAAATGGTGAGCTGTAATGAGCCTGGAACAAGAGACAGGTGAGCGGAATGAAGCATCAGGTGTAGGAAGGGTTAAAAAGCTGGTGAGAGAGAGCAAGGAAAACTGGTTCTTGGGCACGTGACTGGGGGTGCAGGGAGTGTTTTAAAAAAAGGGGGGAGGTTAAAACCTCAAGCTTTTCAATATAAATTGGGTGACTACACTTTCCTATTTTGCCTATGCCAAGTTATTCAAATGATCAATCATGCCCATTGATTGAGCTCTGATGTTTCATTTTACCTGCTGCCCTGAAAATACATCTTGACATAAAGCATATCAGTACATTAAATTAGCATATCAGTACAATACATTAATATAGTGAATGTCGTTTAATACCATCATAATTAATTTTGGCATTTGGTACTTGACGAGAAAACAATAGTACATTCTGCAATTATTTGTGTCTACTTTTAGAGATAGTATGTTCAAGATATTTGTGGTGAATATTGTTGTATTCATTTAAGATTAGCCATTTTCCCCATTTTGTTTCCTAAATTTGTTTCCTAAATCTGAATGTTTCCTACTGATGATTATGTTTGCGATAATAAATGTTTGCGATAATAAATGTTTGCGAACTGTTTGTCTCTTACTCAAGTTTTGTGACTATCTTGATTGTTGTTGTCTCCTCTTTGCAGGTTGACTAGTGTAAAAGTTTTTAGATAGGTGGTTCTAGCAGAATTATGTTCTGAGTTCTTGAATCCTGATTTACCTTTACTAGTTTCAGGTACTCCAAGAATTTAACTAAGCACTCTTGTAAGTCGCTCTGGATAAGGGCGTCTGCTAAATGCCGTAAATGTAAATGTAAATGTATTTCATTACAAGACGGTAAGGTAAATTAAATCAGAAATAAATTTATGTTGTGTATTTCATTGTTTGTTAATTTCATAGAAGCTCTTTTAATTTTATGAATTTAATAAGCATTTCTAGCTAGTAGAACACATTCAATACTTTGCATATCATTTAGTGATTGAGGAACATTACAGTGTAAGTGTTAATATTAAAATGTATTATTTCCTAAGTTGTACATTATATTAGAAATATACTGCACTACATTTTCTTCATTTATTTTTTACTGTGTAGCACATTAAAGCACTGAATCATTGTAATGCATTTGGCACTAGTTTGAAAGCTAGTGTTGCCTATCTCCTGATCCTGTGCTTGGATTAAAATGTGCAAAATGTATATAGGTTTTATTGTGATACAAGCTGGTAAATTATAAATTTTGAGAAAATTGCTTAAAATTTCAAAAGAGAAGGCTATAGGCAAATCTTCTGGGATAAGGAAAAAGAAAATTCCATGGTGGACAGACAAATGTAAAAAAAGCAGTCAAAGCCAGAAATAAAGCATTTGGAATGGTGAAATCAAACCATTCCTTTAATAACTTAATATTATAAAACAAGCAAAGACTAAAGTTAAAATAATCATAGGAGAAAGTGTATGGAATATGCTATAAGATCATTAAACCGTTATCTGATGTGGCTAAAAGTGTGGTTTTAAAAATTATATAATAACGTATGGGAACAAGGTAGGCTGCCCTCCAGCTGGAAATATTCAACAGTTGTACCAATAGCTAAGCTGGGTAAGGTTAAGCTCTAACATCTAACCTATGCAAATTAAAGTATGATAACCAAGAGATTTGCATACAAGATTGAAAAGAGAGATCTTCTTTCTCCCCATTGCAGTGGATTTAGAAACTTTGGACCCAATAGTTCAGAAAATGAAATTAGAAAACCTCAAGTAAACAAGGAGTCAGTCTTAGAACCGTTCTTTGCCAATAAAAAGCATGAAAAAGCATATGATATGCTCTGGAAAGAGGGACATTTAATTAAGTTGAATAAAATGGGAATACATAATAAAATGTTCAATTAGATTTTTTAAACAACAGAACAATGGAGAAAAGAGTTGGAGTGAACTATTCAAATATTTGCACTATAGAAAACAGTGATAATTAATGATTAATTATCATGAGCGAATCAGTAGAGCACTTTATGCAGATGATGGGGGCTGTGGTTGAGAGGGCGAAATACTAATAATCTGAAGAACAGAATGGAAGCAGCAATGAACAAGGTCAAAAGATGGTCACATGAGTGGGGGTTTCATTTTTCTGTTGAGAAGACACAAGCCATGCATAGTTATATAATTCACCAGCTAAATCTTCCTTATTAGAAATGGACAGGATACAAGCCAAATATGTTGTGGTGCAGAACCTTTCCAATCCCAGCACTTCAGGTGGAAGCAAGAGAGATGCCACTGGACCTCAGGCGACTGAAACTATCAGTATCTTACTGGCTAAATCTACAGGGTTATGAAGACAATCACCTGACCAAATAGGTACTCAGAGAATGCTGGGAGTATGGTTGCTTTATATGCAGTTTTGGATGAGATAGTCATCAGCAGGCAAATCAACAAAATTTCGTTTCCCTATTGCAAACGATGAGATTAAGGAGATGAATGTACAGCAGTATTTAGAAAGGGTGTATGATGATACAACACAGACTTGAAACTGGTAAAACAGTATCCAAAGTGGACAATCCTCATGCCAACAAGACCTCTTGGATGAAATAAATCACCTCATATTTAACATAAATCAACAAAAAATAATTATCCAGTCCTATGTTTCGGCACATACCTAGATATCTTAATGTGTTTTAGACAGTTGATGGCTGGATCTCAGATTCCTGACAACTCTAGTCCTGTGACTATGATATTTGTTTCCCCCTTTTATTTAGTGGTTGGATACTGACCATGTTGTGTAATTTAGGCTCCCAGTTGGCTTTGAGTGGGAGGTAGAGTGTTCTAACCTTGTAGGAAGCTAATGATCTTCAGGCAATTTTGTTGATTTTACAGCAAGTTAGAATGTTCCATTTCTATGTACTCATTCATGTTTTTTGTCTCTTAAAGGGAAAAATTATTTTGCTGCTGGTTTAGCCCTTCTCTCTTTTAGCCCTATTTTGTGTTTCTTGGTTTGTTATTTCTTATGTATTATTATTATTGTTTTAACTTTTTATATCTGAGGGGTAAAATTGTTTTTCTTTGTTCTCAAAGCAAGTGAATTTAATATTTTGTTATTTGCACTTGTTTCTTTTTTCTTGTAGTTGCTGTGCAGAACTGAGGTGTTCTTGTCTTTCCATTGGTTGGGTTGTTTTCTCCAATGTTTTATTAATTTCTTGTTGAACTCGCTTTTAATTAAGAAATATTAAAGGTCTTTTTTATATTGTAAACTGGTTAGCCAGGTGTATAATAAAATTGGTGAAGTGTTTTGTACCAGAACCCATATCTCTGTTCCTTGTTCCCCCTATTTTCTCTATCTGTGTGTCCTCTTGGGTTTCATTTCTCTCCCACCTGCTTTTATAAAGTGTACCTGCACAAGCTGTAATAGCGAAGGCTTATGGGTAATCCTCAAAGCAATGGAGGATTCATGAAGAGGTCACGTGTCTATGAATGTCCGTGGGCAAAACACTGTTAACTAACTTGATAACTGTGTAGAAGTTCAGCTGTCTGCACTTGATTAAATATTGTGTGTCACAAAATAATTCTGCTACATTTTTATGAAGTTGACCATACGTTTTGTATGTGTTTTAACGTAAAGTAAAAGTCTCCGCTGTGTAGCTAGCAACCATTAACATGATGCCGCCTTTACTGACAGAGAATGTATTGTTGCCCACGTGAAGACAACTATCCTCTACATTATCATCCTTTGTTATAAATGCAAGTATGTTTCAGTGTGTCACTTTATAATGTGATTTTTGAAATATGTAAACGAGTTACATTTGTCAACTGAGTTAAAGTAATGGTTATTTTTAAATATGGGAAATACTAAAAAAAGGTAACAGTTCAGTGTGAATTACCATTATTGTAAAAACTGTATCTTATCCTCACATAATTAAAGGGGGACAGTTAATTTATTTTATTGACAAGTCTGATCATCTCTGGAGATTCATTTAGACAGAAGACATCACAAAGGCCACAGTGGTGCTGTGACTCGTCCATGACCATGTCAGACCGGGTGGATGACTTCATCTATTTCCATCCATCTATTTTGGAGCTGCATATCCTTTCTCCCATGTATTTGACTGTTAGGACTATTTGTGTAATTGCTGTTATATACCATTGCAATTGTAATTTCATTTGAGGGGAGATTTTGATAGCAAGTATGAGTCCCCTGATATGTTGCCTCTTGCTGTTGGTAGGGGTAGAGGGTTGCATAGCACACTTGATCCATTTTCCTAGGTGACCATGATAACATAGCTTTTGGTGATTATTGTGTGCATAGTCCTTTAAGATGTGAGAATGTCGGGTGCCGCAAAGCCAGCCTATAGTTAAGTCACATCCACATAAGTCTACTAGTACACCAGTCCCAAATCCACCTCCTTATGATGTGTGGTTAGTCAACCAAATGAGTTCTATTGTGCAGCAAATAGTACAGCAGCTAGCTGATAGCAGATAGTTTTGTTAGTAAACTCCCAGATCTATCAGCTTTGATTGGTTTGCCGTCCGACCCAATTGAGCTCGATCAGGCAACTGAATGCTTAGAGTCAACACTCCGTTGTACTCTGGATAGTGTAGCCCCGCTTAAAACCA
>JAOVVF010045288.1:0-19192 GCA_028565595.1 Duopalatinus emarginatus
ATATACACACACACTGGGAAAGGCGCATATTTTGATTTTATTTATTTCCATGTAAATAAAATTGCATTAAAGATAATTTAAATTGTCTAATTTAGGTAAATGAAATAAAAGTTAACACTAAATATAAAGGTAACACTAAATATGATGCTAATCAAATTTAAACCTAGGACCCTAAAAGGAAAAAACTTTAATGCTACCTATTAGACCATGACTGCAAGAGATTGAATACTATGTTCAAAGTAACTAAATAATTTAAGAATTTAAGCTAGCAGATTTTATTTGTTGATGTATTTATATACAATGTGTTTATTCGGGAATTCGGGAAACACTATTAAATTTAAGATTGATCTTAAATACGAAGTTACAAAGTGCTTAGCATTACAAAGGTTTGGGGAAATGCACACCTGGAAATTTAAATTCTTCCCACAGATTCTTATTGGAATTGATGTAAACTTAACCATTCCAACAATGTCTGGATCTTGGTTTACTTCTTTCGTTTTTTTCTTTTGCATTTTGCATTTTGCACCCCCCATCAACAAGCCTTTCAGTCTCTGGTTATATAAACCATCTCTAGATGCAACAGGATGCTACCACCTCTACGCTTTACAGTGGATCATTGTTCATTTTCTCCCAAGCTTATCACTTTGTACCAAGGCCAAAAAGTTCAATTTTCATCTCATTGAAGCACCAAAGCTTTTCTAGGTTTCTAGGCACAATTTCATAAAGCTTTTTTTTTCCCAATAAAGGCTTTCTCTTTGCTCAGCATCATGAATTGTGCAGGCTATGATTATCCTGTCAACAGCATCTCCCATCTGACCTATGAATCTGTTTAGATCTTGCAGGGTTTTGCTTGGTAATATTACAGGCTATTTTGTGTATATCCATTTAATCCCAATGAAATCCGTTTGAGTTCATGAATGTAATATAACACAATGTGGAAAAAAGAACTCGACAGAGGTTGGCGACGTAGTTCCGGTTTTTCGAATCACTGCCGGTAGTTTGTGTCGAATGTACTGATAACACCAAATGTCAATCTAAAATGAACACGGACGCCATCCATCCCAGACCTGTTTAAAATGGTCAGGGTACATTAACTTTCATCATAGCAAACATTCAGTTTGTTCACTGTGTGGAGCGCAGGATGTTCAGCCAGTCTTCCTCCATCATACATCATATATAGAGGCACACATTAGAGGTGTGCATCCAGGGATTAGGGAGGGTTAGTGATAGTGAGAGTAGTGTGGTATCAGTAGGAGAAAGTCTGGATGTCTTTCGCTGACATAGAAATCCTCCTTCTCCTTTACATTTACATTTACGGCATTTGGCAGAGCGACTTACAAGGTTACTGGTATTACAGGTAGGCCAACATAGTGTTAGGAGTCTTGCCCAAGGACCCTTATTGGTGTAGCACACCAATCGAACCCAGGTCTCTCACATGGGAACCCAATGATGTTACCACTGTTCCACACCAACCAACCACATAAGGGTTGTCACACACTTTAATACTAACATTTGGATTACATATAGATCATATAGTCCTTCTCCAGCATCAGAACCCTCACATTGGGGTGAATGGTTGACGACTTGGTGCCATCGTTGCAAAACCAAAGCTAACACTAAGGCTCTCCAACAGAAGCACCAGTCATCTCCGGTTCAAATGTCCATCAGGTTTACTCTCCTTAGAAACCAGAAAGAGCTCTGGTTATAAGAGCACTAGTCCAGTGTATACCGGGAACCAGGGCGTCTACATACCTACATAGCAGTAATGGCAAGAGCCTTAGGCAAGGACAGGTTCTCAAAGAAAGGTTTTCATGTAGGAGCTAATGATATACGCCTTCATCAGTCAGAGGTTACCAAGATTAATGTTATAGAGTTGTGTACATTAGCAAAAGCAATGTCTGATGGAGTAATCTGCTCTTAGTTAATGTGTCCATTCCAAAAGTGTCCATTCTAGATCCAGTAGGTGTTTATTTAGAATGTAATAGGACCCACTCATAAGGGTGGTCTCACACTTTAATACCAACATTTGGATTAAATATAGATCATATAGTCACACTTCCACAGTCTGATGCTCTTGTTTAAAAATATGTATGAACCAAAATATGTGTTTCACACCAATACAGCTTCACACGTACATTAACAGCAACTATTGCAGATAGTTTCATCAGAAAACAGATTTGATTGGATAGCTGTCCAAGTTTGATCAGGCAACTGAATTCTTAGAGTCAACATTCTGCTGTACTCTGGATAATGTAGGCCCACTTAAAAGTAAAAAAAAATAAAATAATAATTAAAGAGAAAAAACTAGCACCATGATTTAATGATTACACGTGCACCTTAGAACAGACCTCGGAAATTACAGCATAAGTGGCGTCAAACTAACCTGGCTGTGTTTCAAACAGCATGAAAGGAGAGTCTCCTAAATTATAGAAAAGCTCTTAGTGCTGCTAGAGCAGAATATCTCTTCTCACTAATAGAAGATAACAAAAAAAAAAATATTTCATTATTTTTTTAAAATACTTTTATTAGTTTGTAGATATAAATGAATATTCTATGCACAGTTAGGTAAAGTTTGGTGTTCCACAAGGTTCTGTTTTAGGCCGGTTATTATTTTCTCTGTATATGGTATCAGCTTTCACTGTTTTGCTGATGATACACATTTTTATGTGTTAGCACATCCAGATGAGAGACATTAGTAAAGTTAACACATTAGTAAAGTTGAGGACCACAGGCAGCAAGAAGTAAACTTTCCGATTCCATAGCAACTCTGGATGGTCTTTCAGCATGTACAGCTGTCAAAGACCTTGGTATGATTATTGATTGCAGTCTTTCTTTTACAGTTGATGTAAATAATATCACCAGGATAGCCTTCTATCATCTTAGAAACATTGCTAAGACAAGAAATATGATGTCAGAATGATGGCAGAAAAACGTGTCCATGCTTTTGGTACCTCTAGGTTGGATTATTGTAATGCCTTGTTGTCTGGTTGTTCCAGTAGGTGCATAAACAAACTGCAGTTAGTCCAGAATGCAGCAGCCAGAATCCTTACTAGTGCCAGAAAAATGAACACATCACCCCTGTCTTATAAATCAGTGAACAGTGACCAGTAAATCAGTCTTATGCCACAGTACTTCTGTGAACTTCTAGTCTCTTTAATCTGACACGCCTTCGGTCTAAAGGTGCAGGCTATTTGCTAATACCTTGAATTATGAGGGCTACAGCACAATTTTTTTTTTTTGTTTAGTCAAGCATATTCTTCATAGTTTTTTAAAGTTTAAGGTACAGAGCTGGAGGGTTCATGGCCTAGAGTGTTTTGGTAAACTGGGATGTTTAGATGCTGTGCCCCCCTTCCTCTTCCTCCCCCCTTACACGTTCACTTTCACACGATCATGAGTGGCTAGCTGCCTTATGTCCCAGGGCGCCCTCATGTCTGTGTCACCTTCTGGTTCTTCCTTGTAGTTATGCTGTCTTATCTAGTCTGCCAGAGTTTCTGCTCACTCTCTGCACAACTTACATTTAATGTGACCATTACATACAAGATCATCCCTAACTCTCTGCATTCCCTTAAATTCCCTCTCTATTCACCTCCGATTCAGATCAGTTACGCCTGATACGGCGGAGGCACCAGGGGATACCTGTGACCCCGATTTCGGATTCCTCCTGCTCCCCAAACCTGCCTGATCCACTCACAATGAATCAGATTACAGACCTATAACTACAACTAAACTTTTAT
The DNA here is from genome assembly GCA_028565595.1 of Duopalatinus emarginatus. Taxonomy (NCBI): domain Eukaryota; kingdom Metazoa; phylum Chordata; class Actinopteri; order Siluriformes; family Pimelodidae; genus Duopalatinus; species Duopalatinus emarginatus. The sequence goes on from JAOVVF010045288.1 coordinate 3,735, forward strand.
TTATAATCACACTATCTGTGTCACCCAAATGAGGATTGGTTCCCTCATGAATCTTGTTCCTCTCAAGGTTTCTTCCACTTGTCATCTTGTCGCCACCGGCTTGCTCATGAGAAATACAATTTCTATAAATGTATAACCCGTTTCTGTCATTTCTGTAAAGCTAAGCTGCTTTGGGACAATGTTAAAAGCGGTATACAAATAAAATTGATTTGAAAACTGGGATTAAAATTGAATTGCAAAGTTCAAGAGGGTGAATACTTTGTTTGGTAGGTTCTCCAGAGGGCATGGACTCCACATGCTTGTGGAAATATTCCATAGGCAATAGAGTCTTACAGCATTACAGTTCCCAGCATCCCAGATGTGTTCCATAATGTTAAGATTTAGGTGTGAATGGCAAAGCCCCGAACTCAGACGAGTGTCCTCTGACCATAATTTGATGTCTTCAGACATATCTGGTGGTGCATTGTCCTGTTTGAAGAGCCACCACCAGCCTATGTATGTTGCATAGGTTTGCCTGTACCAGCTTTTCTGGCACTTTAGCGTATATATCACTGCATCGTGAAATACTTTTCTTTATATCCCAGCTTGGTAGGACGTTGGTGGTCAGGGCAAAGGGTTAGCTAGGATACAGCACCCCTGGAGCAGAGAGGGTTAAGGGTCTTGTTCAAAGGGTCCAACAGTAGCCCAGAGCCTTAACCATTGATCCATGATTGTATGCAAGGGATTGTATGTAGTAGCTGAATACTGATTTCTGCCTGGCTTTAAAATAAGCTAATATGCTAGCAGACTTACAGACTTACCACAAGCTATACAAGTTATAAACGCAGTCAGATGTATAGCTGATGTAAGATCTAACACACGTCTGGTTTCTCTAAATGTCAAGTGTGTTTGGGTCCAAAATGGGAGTCATTTTCTAATTGGTTGGCACTCATACGCTGAGTGTGTGTGTGTGTGTGTGTGTGTGTGTGTGTGTGTGTGTGTGTGATTTGTTTCCCCCTGTCAGCCATAGGAAGGCAATTGGAGGTTAAAGAACTGATACATTACCCAGGGTGCATTTCTCCACGAACTGGTCTGTCACATGCTTCAGTAAATACACACACACACACACACACACACACACACTTTTACTGTGTATGATAAAGAGACAAAATAGTATAGCTAAATAAATGATATTTTTTTCAAAACGGTATGTAATTTAGTTAGTGACTCACTGAGTCACGACATATAAAGTCAGTGAATCAAGCAGTGATTCAGTCAGTGAGTCAATCAATTGCTAGGCGATGAAGTCTACAATTCAGTGGGTCAGTGAATCGGTGGATCAGTTAGTCAGGCAGTAATGTGATCAGTCAGCAATTCGGTCAGTTGGTTACGCCATTGAGTCAGTTATTCATTCAAGCAGTCAGTTAATTATTTAGTTAGTCTGGCATTCAGTCACAGTGAATCAGTCAGTGAATCATTTTTTTTTTATTATTATGCACAAGTGAATCATAAAATCTAGTGATTCAGTCAGTTAAGTTCAGTTAAGGTCAGTTAGTCAATTATATGATTAGTCAATGATTTGGTCAGTCTCTCGTTCAGGTAGTGATACTGTCAGTGAGTCAAGAGGTCAGTGACTCAGTCTGTGAATCACAAAGTAAGAGAAAACATCTTATCTGTCTTAGCAGTAATAAAAGGAAAAAGAGTTCACTTATGCGCGCGCGCGCGCGCGTGTGTGTGTGTGTGTGTGTGTGTGTGTTCAGAAAAATGCTGAACTTGTTGGGAAGAGTAATGTGGTGGCCTTTTCTCTACTGAGGTTAAGGTTAGGGATGTGGTTAAAGTTAGACATAGAATTAATTAGCTGCAGCTGGCCAATAGAGGGCGCTAGGGCACCACCCTCCCTGGTGGAAATCATATTATATATAACTTAATAAATCAAATAAATTAACACTTTTCTGAAGTATGAGTGTGTTAAAAATGCAAATATATTAAAAAAAAATAAATTCGTTCTTCTTGGTTATGTGCATATTTTGTCTTAGCAACGGTTTGCAATTAGCTGTGCTATTCCTGTCATGGGGCAAAAGAAACATCGCCCAGCGATAGCAGCAGCGTAGCCAATTACTGAGATGAAATCCGATTCAAAGATTTATTTCTTACATACGCAGTCATATACAATACAACCTGCAGTGAAATGCCTTTGACTGTCAGTCCACAACAGTAACTATAAAATAAATAAAAAAAATAAAATAAATTTAAAATATAGTTATAAAAAATAGAAACACAAATACACATCTAGGAATAATTAGAAAAAAATATATAAAATATTTAGAAAAATATTCACAAAGGTAAAATGTGCAAAAATGGGTGGTGGAATGTCTTTCTGTGCAATTTGTGCAGTGATTCATATGCACAAAATGCATTGGAGATGTGCAACCAATGAAAGTGTCTACTGCTGTGTGTGAGAGTGCCAGTGCACATGGCAATATCAATTTACATTTACATTCATGGCATTTGGCAGACGCTCTTATCCAGAGCGACTTACAAGTTTGCTGGTATTACAGGTAGGCCAACATAGTGTTAGGAGTCTTGCCCAAAGACCCTTATTGGTGTAGCACAGACTGGCTTCCCAGACTGGGAACCGAACCCAGGTCTCTCACATTGGAGCCCAATGATGTTACCACTGTACCACACCAACCAATTTAGCCAATCAGCATGCTCGAATATGATACCCAAAGGCCTCTACGTTTATCGGCCCAAGCAGAGCCGGTTACTAGTGTAGTGGTGGACACCTTACGGTTATTACGAATGATCAGTGTGATTATGTACATTACAAGATTTAAGCAGCTTCCGAATTCAATAAGCTCTAAAAATCTGTCGGAGAGGAAAAAAAACTTGGTGGAGAAACTACAGGTCAAAGAGCTCAAAAAGCTAGCGGGGGAAAAAAAGGGTAAAACCTACATTCAAGGCTGCTCATGTAATTGCTATGGCAGAAAGGTTTGGTCAGCTGATTGAAATTGAAATTGAAAGTAGACTATTTGCTTACTGTCCTTGCAAACAGAGGAATGTGACCTCTGCATTTAATCCATGCGTGCAGTGAAACACACACACACACACACCAGTGAACACTAGGGGGCAGTGAATACACTTGCCCAGAGTGTAATGCCCCAAACCATGTCGCCCGGGGTGCAGTTGGGGGAGTTAGGTGCCTTGTTCAAGGGCACTTCAGCCGTGTCTTGTCCTGTGGTCGGATCGAACCCAGGACCTTCTGGTATCTCCATGTCTGAACTGGTGTGTAATGTACTGATTTTTACTACATCATCTATCTGAGCACTTTAGAGGCCCTCAACAAGAATAGCAAAACTAAACTGTGTGTGTGTGTGTGTACGAGTGTGCATTCAACCTTTGAATATTCCCTATTGTATTATAAAGTTATAAAGAACAGCATACATACAAAGTTCTTTCTCCTCCTACACAAAGGATTTAAATGAAGCTGTTGATAGGGTTTACGTGTGGGCGTCAGAGTGTGTTTGTATTTGCACTGGGGTCCATAACCTCTTGTGTTTTACTGGGTAATTACACCACGTAATTTGAAAACCTGAACGCTAGACAGGACGAGGACTTTATCTGAATATAGAACTTATTAAAGTGAGGTTTTATTTGTCTTATTGTAATAAATGAGTGTGGATACAGTCAAGCCAAGATCATATACTGGAGGGAGGGGCAGAGTGATGCAGATTTTGTACATTGGTGATCTCGGTGTATTACCTAACATATAATAACACTTTTACTTTATTTTTAGAAAAATAGATAGATATACAGTGAAGTGCTAGACATATTGGTACACCAGTTTAATACTTGGCAGTCGAATAATTTCGTAGGTCTCCACGAGCTTGCACCGAAAACCACACTTCGTATAGAATGCTCCACAACTCTGTTGTATCTTGAGGTGTTGGATTTCTTTTTTCCACAGCACGTTGCATGGCATCCCAAATATGTTCAATAACATTGAGACTATAATTTGGTGTCTCTAGCTGTGTGTGGTGGTGAAAATATAAGTGAAAGTGAACTATTTGCCTACTGTCCTTGGACACAGAGGAATGTGACCTCCGCATTTACATTTACGGCATTTGGCAGAGGCTCCTATCCAGATCGACTTACAAGGTTATTGGTATTACAAGTAGGCCAACATAGTGTTAGGAGTCTTGCCCAAGGACCCTTATTGGTGTAGCACAGACTAGCTGCCCAGACCGGGAATTGAACCCAGGTCTCTCAGATGGAAGCCAATGATGTTACCACTGTACCACACCAACCACCCATCTCTACCACCCATCTGTGCTGTGAAACACACAAACCAGTGAACACTAGGGGGCAGTGAATACACTTGTCCAGAATGGAAGGGGGCAGCCCCAAACCATGTCGCCTGGGGAGCAGTTAGGGGAGATAAGTGCCTTGCTCAAGTGCACCTAAGTCATGTCTTGCCCTGTGTGGGGATCGAACCCGGGACCTTCTGGTCACAAGACCGGTTCCCTAAGCACTAGGCCCCAACAGGTGCTGTTGGAAGAGGCTAAACCGATAGAATGAATGCAGGACATGAAGTGGTGTGAGTTGTCAAAAAGGAGGCAGCCATAGTGTTCACTTTGTAGATGTACCAGTGGTCCCATGGAATTCTGGCTAAACAAACCCTGTAGTACTATGAATCTATAACCAGCCTATTTATTTAGAATAGGTTTCTGTGCCAGTTTTTATTTATTTTTTTGGCACTTTAATGAAAAGAAATAGATTTGTAAATGGATTGTAGATATAGAGTGAGACAGACCTTTGACCTGTAAAAAGTATAATCGGACCGTTTTTGCTTTTTTTTTAACTTGGGCATGCGTTTTCTTTTTAGTTCGATACGTCCATGACCATATCGATTTGATTTTTCTACCATTTTTAAACTCACTACAGGCCTCGGATCGAGGAAAAGGAATGCTGTCGATGTGAATAATTCTCAAAGCTGAGGACTTTAATAGCATAGATAAACAGATGACTTTTTTTCAACCTTGTGGATGCAGTGAAATGTGGCCAGAGTTCTGATTAGGACCCTAACAACAGCTCTTTGGCAGTGTTTGGGATTTGATCACACAACTTCCTGGTCACTTAAGAACATGTCAGGCAGCACAATTCCAGTTTGAGAGCTGCTTAGTAATGAGGTCACAGTCCCATATATGTTATATGGACCTTGTAATCCTAGTCGGCTGTAATATCTGGACTACATGGTCCGATGTTCCTAGGACCATATATTCCCAGAATCATATAGAAAAAGATGTGGACCCACTTGTTTAACAGTAGTATTGCCAAATTTGTGCCAGGCTCAGTGACTTGTTCATTGTATATCCATTAAGTATTTCAATCTGCATCTCCATGTTGGTTTCCTTCAGGTTCTCTGGTTTTCTACCACCTAATAAAATCTTGGCAATATGTTGGCATGGCTAAAATGAATTGCCTCTAGTGCCCTGCAGTGGACTAGCATCCTGCCGGAAAGATTAATCAAGATATAATAATATGTGTCTAACTTTTCCAGTCTTTAAAGGAAAGGGCCTGAGGGGTAACAGGAGATTACAGCAGGACAGGAGAACCAGGTGGCACCATAAGCTAGATGACATATTCAACTCATCAGGCTCACTTTGACAAATACCATTTTATGGAATTATACAGATAATTAAATAAGCAGAAAATGTACATTCATACCTCAACGAACGCTATAATGTGACACCACTGACTAAATCATTCATATGCACTTTTATCTCACCTTAAAGGTTACTTTCCCTCAAGCAGATAAACTACATTGCTAGAATTTACCTCCTGCTTGAAGCAAGAAATGCCACCTTTAGATCTGGAGACCGGAAAGCCTATAGTTCATCCAGAGCCAAATTGACACTGTTACAAACAGCAGCTTAATGAACAATTTAACCCAGCTATCTGGTGTCCTTATGGACATTTTCAATCTGTTGTTCCAACTACCTTCAAGACCACCACCATTGTGCCAGAGCCCAAACACTCAACTGCTTCATCCCTGAATGATTTCTGCCCTGTCACATATTCCCCAAATAATCTTCATGTACTTAAACCTTTAAATAATTAGACCTTTTCTAATTGAAATGAATTGACCCTCATCAATGTAACTATCGCCTTAATAGGTCTACAGAGGACACCATTTCCACAGTGCTTCACACTGCACTAATGCATCTGGACTGTAATACCTCATAGGACTTAGCCAGCATGATATCGGCACATCTCTTTGTAACTGGATACGGACAGATCCCAAGTCTGTAAAGTAAGACAATCTATGCTCCTCCAATATCACCCTGAACACTGGCATGCCACAAGGCTCTCTGCTGAGTCCTTTTTTTTTTTTTTTTTTTTTTTTTTTTTTTTTAACTGTATTCCCTGTTAGCCCATGTTTTCCTGTCTTTGGCTTTGAATTCATTCATCAACTTCATAAATGACACCATGGTGATAGGTCCGTTGATTGATCAGGGGTGCCAATGACATGGCTTATGAAGTGTAGCAAGCATATTATAAATGCTCATATGGCCCACATGTCCCAAATCATATCTGGGCAAGTTCTGGCATGGTGTACATGTGGTTCTTTCATAGCTGTGAAGTGGCTGAGTTCAGGCATTCACCTCTGCCATCATTCTATGCGGTATGTGGGCCACAAGTAAGTGTAGACAAAAAGCACTGTCAGCAAATTTTGTACTACTTTTTTTTTCTTTGCACTGTCAAAATAGGGAAATATATATCCTCTCTGCTTCTTCACAAATCTTAGCTCCACTATGCATCTTAACTTTGCCATGCATCTTAGTTCTGTTGTGCATCTGAGGTGCTCTGCCGACCTTATGCTTCAGTTCAGTTTCCGTCCATGGCGAATAGCTCTGCTGTATGGAAACATTTCAAATTCAACCCTGACAAGACAAGAGCAGTGCAGTAATTCATTTATTTTTTTTTATTTAAAATTGTATTTAATAACAGCTCTTATGGGGATTCGTGGACATATACCTATGGTAACTAGAAATCATGCAAATTGCTTTCAAATTAAGAGGGCAAGGGGATTCATAATTAGTGTGACTGGAGTAGGCAGTCATAAAGTCATATTATTATTTTTTTTATTATTATTACTTTGCCAGGATTTGCTTATCCGGCTATCAACTCCTGCAATTTTTAAGATATCAAAATATCAACACCGTTCCAAATTCCGTCCAGTTGATGACAGGGTTGCTTGTATACAGCTTTTGGATACCTGCACTCGTTCACCAGCCACGCCCATTTTCATCAATCTTTTTTCCCCATTCATTTCTATGGGGAATCTCTGAATATGCTATTTGTATAGGTAAAAGAAGGTAAATCGATCTGAAATATAGACACTGCTTCAAGTTTAAATGCCTGTCCCAGTGACACACACACACACACACACAGATACAATTACCTGTCAAAACAATAGAATTTGCCACCCACCAACACTGCAGAGCTGCAATCACACTCGCATTTACTGCTTTACGAATGTGATGTAGACCTTTCTCAAGAACAAATTCATCAGAACATACTGGTGAATAAGGTGGTTGTTTCTGGTGTCCAGCAGACTGAAGCGATATACTACTATCAGGAAGCGAATCACTGCAGTGCCAGAAAACTACTTGATAGGCCCCCTACAGGACAGTTGCGGAAATATTTTGTACATCATACTACCTGCAGAACGGAGTGCACGGGGTGTAGGGTTTCTGTGTTTCACAGTGTGTTGCATGGCATCCCAGATGTGTCTGATGGCGTGTGTAGGGGCATGTGTGTCTGGCGGTGCATTGACCCCATACCATTATGGACCCGCCACCAGCCTACGTAGGCTTATCTTCAGCGCATGTTTCCAGTGCTCGATTATCCTAAAGAGAGAAACGTAGCTGTGTAAAATCTATCATCCGTCCTGAATGCTAGCACCTGATATGGATTACTGCACTGCTTTGTGTGTTGTGTTATGCAATATCAGCCTATTCTATTCTATCATTCCATCCTATGAGTACACACTTTACTGGATAGACATTAGTGAGGAATGATGGAGGTTTGGGAAGTGACCTTTGCAGGGTGAATGGATCTGTTTTTGTTTGTGGCAGTAACAGTGATCAATTTAGCCTGTGAGTTTCTGTGTGTATATGTGTGTGTGTGTGCGTGTGTGTGTGTGTGTGTGTGTGTGTTAGGGACGGAGAGGGAGCGAGAGAGAGAGAGAGAGAGAGAGAGAGAGAGAGGATTAGCCTCAAGGTGACTTGGCTCTTTTTGCAGTTGGGGTTAGAAAGATGAATTCCGGGACATGAGGTGTGTGTGTGTGTGTGTGTGTGTGTGTGTGTGTGTGTGTGTGTGTTTTCTAGATGGTGGGCCACCATCACAGATGCTTCATGGCACCTGTCTCCTTTGATTCTTCGCTCAGGGTGTGTGTGTGTGTATGTGTGTGTGTGTGTGCGCGTACATGTGTGTGTGTGTGTGTGTGTGTTGAGAAAGAGTGCCTAGCCTCCAATATGACCCCCTTAAGTCTACTTGGTCTGATATGTCCAGCTGTGCCTATGTACAAACATTAAGTAACAGGAGCTGATTATGTCATGCCAGCTCTTGCTAGCTGGTGGCGCTAACAGGAAGTGACACGGCAAACATGGCTCGCTAATTCAAGAATACGACAAGACCCGATGTCATCTTCGCAATTAAACTACGGAAACGCGTTTATTTTCGTTTTGGTGGGCTGCGTCCTGAATAAACAATCTCCGAAGTCACCTCCAAACATTATAACAGACGTTGATTATGCATGTAATCAGGTCTGCTTCTTGTCTAGCTTTCCTTAGCGGGCTTCGCTAACAGGAAGTGACACAGCGAACGCGGGTGGCCAATGCTAACAGGATGTTGATAATGCAAAATGTCAGCCCGTATGAAACGCTGTCCAAAGTGTTGTCATTGTGTCCAAATAATTTCCCCACTCGAGCAAAAACAAACAAACAAACAAACAAACGAAGAGGGCACGTCAGAATTCAGGCGCTAGCTAAAATAATGCTAGTTAGAATTGCTTTCTGAAAAAAACAAAAACAAAAAAAACAAAGGAATAAGACATCATTTTTATTCTTTTATTCTTTTACCCCCCTCCACACACACACACACACACACACACACTTTGACTCGCATACAGAAATGATAGCCCGATCCATTCATAATTCATAGAGAAGAGAGACAATAACAATGTTATTATTAAAGCGCACAATGAATATTGAGGCGTCCATTCAGGGAGAAAATAAAAGAGGCACAGAAGCGCATAAAATGCTTTTTTTTTTTTTTTTTCCTTGAAATATTTTTTTTTATCTTTTGAGGAAATACAATATTGGCCATTCAAATAGAATCTGACTCTAGTGACTCCACATATCTCCTTTGTGAAACGGTTTTAATTAATCCTGTGCTATGAACACTCTTCACCAGGGCTCCACTGCACTACTATATTCCCATTCCTAATACTCTATGTTCCTGAAACACTATTGTTCCAGGTTTTATTGTTTCCTGGGCCATAATTGTCCAAATTTTTGAAAAGCTGTCAATATGTGCAGTCGCGTACAGACATCTACGCAACCGCACAACACTCTTGGATAGCAGTCCTGTGCGTTTTGTTCGAATTTCAGCTCTTCGCTGAGCATCTCACTGCCGTGAGCACTGTCGATTGTTAAAGCGTTTTCACTACGCTGCTGGTCTATCATACGAATTACGATTTTTTTCTTACCCTGCAGTCACAAACGAACTGACATGGAAAGACAGCGACCTAGTAAGGCTGCCAACAGAAGTATTAGCATAGTAGGTCTGTCTCAAAATCTAGTGAGTTGCCTTTGTTCCCACTGCCTAACTAGGTAGCTGCCTAACTAAAGATGCTCTAGTTAGACAGCAACTTGCTGACAGAGTTAGCCTTAACAGGCTGAGGTAATGAAACCTGCTAGCATGCCAGCTAACACCTCCATCTAAGTAGCAAAAATTGACTATTGAACGTGAACTATTTGCCTACTGTGTTTGCACACAAAGGAATGTGACCTCTGCATTTAACCGATTCCATGCAGTGAAACACACACACACACACACACACACGTGAACACTAGGGGGCAGTGAACACACTTGCCCGGAGCAGGGGGCAGCCCCAAACCATGGCACCCGGGGAGCAGTTGGGGGAGTTAGGTGCCTTGCTCAAGGGCACCTCAGTCGTGTCTTGCCCTGGGCGGGGATCAAACCCACAACCTTCCGGTCACGAGACCAGTTCCCTAACCACTAGGCCACGGCTGCCCCCGCTGACCAATTGTCGCTGACCATCCACAAAATTGCAGATATGACACCTTTATTGTCACGCCTCCGGCTTTTCCAACAACGTCGCTCGCCGCTTTTCCCACGATCCACCTAGCAAGCACATTCCAGTCACATGTCCACAATCTACCAATCACAGATCTTCCTCGTCTGAGTTTTGAGATGTATTCCAGCTGACTCGCATTAATGACTATATATAAACTCATTAATGACTGTATATATAAATTTGTCGCGAAGTATTGCCAACCTCACCCGTTGCCTACTGTCTGTCTGTCTGGTTCTGATCTCCTTTTCGTCTTTGACTCTCCCTGTTTGCCTGTACCTTTGGTTTTGGTTGTTTGGTTTGTTTCACATCCTGGTTTTTGACTACGCTCTGGTTAGCTCATGTCAGTTCTGTTTACTCTCTGCCCGATTTCATGTTTATCTCCCCTGCTCGTATTTGTTACTGTCCCTCGGATTAATAAACACGTTTTTAAAGACATTATTTTTATATCTGATTTTTATTTAACTTTGTGTTGGTGTTGGTACAGTGGTAACATCATTGGCTCCCATGTGAAAGACCTGGGTTCGATTCCCAGTCTGGGCAGCCAGTCTGTGCTACACCAATAAGGGTCCTTGGGCAAGACTCCTAACACTACGTTGGCCTCCTGTAATACCAGTAACCTTAAATAAAGTCGCTCTGGATAAGAGCGTCTGCCGAATGCTGTAAATGTAAATGCTAGCCATACTGCTTGCTGCTCCGTTTCCATCCACCATATAAGAAAATTTTGTGAGAAAAGTTATGCTGCACTGAATATGGGATTGCCTTCATAGCTTAGGCAGCACATGGAGAACAGACAGTCTGAATAACGTATTCTTGGGAGCACATGTAGGATGATGTACAATGCTGTCTATGTAAAGCGCTTACTAGGATTTAAGACAGACCCCATTTATTTTGTTTTGGCTGTAATAAAATGGACAGGGTCCATTATTTTTAAAACTGTTCAAGACAAGTCAGTATGCGTGAAAATAAAACCATTCAGAAAAGTCAGGGGATGGGGATGGTGACTGTTGCGCATTAAAACGCAAAAGAAAAAGTCAGTGCCCTTCAATGTCTAGACAACCAGGGGGGTGCATTCAGCTATGGCAACTGGAGTGTCTGGTTTAAGCTTGGAGACATAAAATGATGGTAGGTCAAGCTTGTTGGTAACTTTTTTGATTCCTCGGAGTACAATGAATAGATCAATGTTACAAGGTGTCTGCTTTTTTCATCTGCATGTGACTTATTATTGGAGAACTACAAATTCTTCACCTGTGCTGGTATGCAAGCTTCCATATTTGCTCATTTTGCTTGAACAGCTTGTTGACTTCAGGGGAGATGATGGGGTTGCTTTTCCAAGGAAGCAGGAGGAGGTCATTAACCTAAAACATACTGGAATGGGATTAGTTGTGTGGATGAGTCACAGAAAAAATCTAGGCATATTCTCCCAATGCCATGAACCAGACACAGTCCTCTTGATTATCAGCTCACAGGAAGCAGCCCACTTCTTGATTAGCCCTTAACTACCTGCCCCTTGGCTTGATGTCGATATCCAGATATTATGGCTGATGGATACTCCCTACTTAAGTAGTGTAAGTAAGGTTCCTTGGTCTTATGACAACAACAATTCTCACTTTAGGATGACCATATTATAAGGTGATGGTAGAACCTGCAACCCTCAAACCAACCAATAGAAATGATACAATAATCAAAGCAACACTGGCACCAAACCCAAATGACCCCAACCGCAAATGGAGGTAAAACCAAATGTGCAAAACCAAATATTTTAGATTTCAATGAAAAAGAAAAACCTTGTTTGCGTGATGTATCATCCGACAATAATCTTTACCATGCCAAGATGGACAAAACATAGGAAGCAAAGAAACTGCAGCTCTTGGGTTAGTAGCAAGCCTGTACACACCCAGACACACGTCACCCTGGGCACCGTGGTTTGGTGGGCAAAAAGGGGACAAAAGAACGAGATTGGAAGTTCTCGGTGATGCTCTAGCTGTCCGTGACCAGGTGGGAGTGGTGGCATGCATCCCATTTTAATCACAGTGAACTAGCCACTTTGCCCTCTCTGGCTGGGCACCTAGAGTATCTCAAGTTTCATATATTACCTTGTCAGGCCTTTATCACTCTTGAGGTACATGTTAGAGAACTGCGTGGAACTGTTTTCTTCATCCCGCTCCTGCCCGCTCCCGCTGAATTTCTGACCATTACCGCCCATGGCTGCAACGTCTCCGCCCATTCCAGCAATGTGTATGTCCACTTACGCCCACAATCCGTGAAGTCATGAGAATTATTTCCGCACATTGATAGGGATGTATTGATTTTGTGTCTTCTCCCATCGCGCAGGAGAAAATGTAATACAGGCTATTAATAAAGAGATTCTTGGGGTTTGTTTCGTTTTCCTGGCCTAAATAGCTTTTGACGTATTTGTTGAGAATATCGCTCCTATTTTGTTATTTTCATGTAGTTATACATATATGTATGTACACATATATGTAGAAATAACGGCAGTTTCATATTCTATTCTCATTCTCTGTATTTTATTTATTTGGAATTACTTTTAGGCTATAGTCTATAATCCCGCAGTGTTTTGTTTTAGCCACCCATTCCCGCCCACAGCTAAGTACAAACCGCCTATTCCTGTGAGATTGCAAATCCCGGTGCCGACCTCTAGTATGTGTGTATCCATACATTAATGAACTAATGCTGATTTCTCCACACTTCCACTGTTTATTACATTGCATTAAATTGTAATGTTTGGACTAAATTTAATTACAGTTAGCAGCTTGAACACAGTATAATTTTCTTATTTGTTCATGTAAGAACAGTATTTTTTTATTATTATTATTATTAAATGTGGTCCCATTTAAATAACTTAATCGTGTAAGTCAGTTAAATCACTTGAAATCACTTAAGCATGTAAGTAGTTTAATGAAGTAGACCTAATAGCTCAATGAAAATTTTATATAGAGTGCAAAAACAGGTCTAACATGAGTAAGACCATTTTTATCAGGCATCATAAATGTATTATAACATTTAATATGAGTTCACATGTCTATAGTTGGTCCTTGATCCAGCTAGAACACATTTTACTGCCTAAAATGAGAATCATGACCATGGGTATTTTTTCTTTATCAGCATGCTGAGCACAGGATCCACCGCACCCAGTGTCCTGTTCCCATTCCCTTGACCCCCCTGACCAGGCAAAATACAGGCAAAGAGGCTAGGCAAATAGGCAAGACAGAGGAGGAGCCAAGTAGCAGCTAATAATTCCTTAACAGCCACGAAGATAGGCAGCGAACATCAGACCTCCTGCAAAACGGTCCACCATTTGAGGAGTTCTGGAGACTTGGGTAGGAATGGCAAAACACCAAAGTGTTCCTCACACCAAAATGTGTCATCTCTAGACATTCATAGAGGAGCATTAACCTGTAGGAAGAAGCCAAACCAATCAGAATGAACGCAAGATATGAACCAGTGTAACTTATCAAAAAGGAAGCACATGTTGAAGTGTTCAGCTGTTAGAGATGGTTGTAGATCCATAGCTTCGATCCATAGATGTCTATCACTTTAAATACATGCTGGCAGACCCAACCAATGACATGCATATGTGGCATTGCAATTCATCTGTACCATTTTTGTTTCTGCCTCTTCAGTGTATTTGGTAAGCGAGTACTCCGTGTGCTAGATCTTATTGTGGATCAAAAAAATGAAGCAGTCCATGATAAGGGTTTTGTATGATGCTCAAGACAGAAGCATGCCAATAAGCCAACAGAAGGCAACCTACTACCAGGGTCCTGCATCATAGCCAACACACGACACCTTCTTATAACTTGCTGCAGCACACCAGCTAATCTTTACCTGAACCCTGGTCTCCTGCCATTTCCTGCAACTTACACTCCACCAACTGTTAGCTTCTTAAGAATGCTTACTGTAAAAATCAGATTGATACGCCTTGCTACTATTACTACTTATTGAATTGCTTGTGCACGTGTGTGTGTGTGTGTGTGTGTGTGTGTGTGTGTGTGTGTATTTATGATTCATGATGCAGTATGTGTTGTTGGACGAATTAATTCTTAACAATATAGGTTGCTTTTTGACAGTCTGTAACTGACGATGTGCCACTTTTTTTTTTTTTTCCAAGGTGTATGAATGTGTTCAGGTTAGAACAGCTCTTGCAAGAAACATCGAGATCATGACTACATCTGTGCCTGGGAAACTTTTGGGCTGGTGGGGGATTTAAGAGCTTGCTGCCTGTTGCCTTTCTTAAATCAGAGTGGGCATAAACGCCTCCATTGCACACTCTGCCCTGGGTACCAATATATAAATAGAGAAAACAGTAATAGGTGTGGACAGCCATAACGACTATAGAAAAATGAGACTTATAGTTCGTCAAGGTGCTCCCACTGTTGCTTGGTAGAGGTGTGGATATGTGCTTTCCATCTATAGCACCAAGACAGTAGGGGGAATGCCATGTAGTCTGAAAGGTGTTGGCCACCTCTCTCCATTCAGCCTCTGCACTAAAAGAGATGGAGAACATATACATAAACCCCTACATGCATATCCCACAGGTCAGTAGAGTGTTCCTTAGCTTCCATATATATTACATGTGGCATGGTACTATGAGTCACATTGTTTCAAGGTGATAGTAGGATTGGTGTCTGGTGGAGACCCCATAAAGCATTGGACTCCAGTTCTCAAGTGGGGACTGTGCAGGTTGATAGTGGTTCCATTCTGGTGTGGGATGTTTTCTCATGGCATACATTGGGTCCACTGGTCTACCTGAACACCTGATTGGATATTACAGCAGGTTAATACACAGTGCCACTGGGCTCAAGTTGTACAGAATTGGTTCGAGGAGCATTTTGAGGAGTTTGGACAAATTGTGTGGCCTGTACAGTCACCCGACATGAGCCCAATAGAGCACTGGTATTGGATGTAGTAGATAGGTCTGTTCGTACCCGTAATCCTGCATCTACAAATACCACTAAGCTGTACCTAGAAACCAGGCAGGTATTACATACACATGGCTTTATACACTTAGTACCTTATATACCCAGAACATTGTATACTCAGTGCCTTGTATACTGAAACTAATACATGCAGT